>CAHIKZ030003420.1:0-97810 GCA_903632075.3 Acanthosepion pharaonis
TCTTTTTTCCTTTTTTTTTTTTCTTTTCTTTTTTTTTCTTCTTTCTTCTTCTTTTCTTTCCTTCTCTTTTTCTTTTTTTTTCTTTCCCTTCTTTTTTCTTTCTTTCTTCTTTTTTTTTCTTCTTTTTATTTACCTCCTTTTTATTATACACCTCTGTTCGCTCCTTAAATCATATTCTGTTTTCCCATTTACTCATAGTTTGTTTCTCATTCTACTTTTTTTACTTCTAATTCTTCCTCCTCAACCTTTTGTCTTCTTTTTTCTCTTAATCCCTCACTTTTTATTCTTCCCCTTATCTCTTGTACTCATTATTCCATTTCTTCTTACTATAATCTCCTCCTCCTTCTAGATTCATCACATTTTCTCACTCTTTTCATTTTCTTTTTTTAACTTTCTTTTTTCTCAACTTTTTTTTTTTATTTAATTTTTGTTCCTCCTTTGGTTCCCCTACCTACTTCATCCTTCCTCTTCGTCACATTTTTCTTTTTCAATCTTTCTTTTTCTTTCTTTCTTTCTCTTTTCTTTCTTTCTTTCTTTCTTTTTTTTCTTTCTTTCTTTCTTTTTTCTTTTCTTCTATTTCTTTCTCTCTTTCTTTCTTTCTTTCTTTCTTCTATTTCTTTAATTCTTTCTTTCTTTCTTTCTTTCTTTCTTCTATTTCTTTCTTTCTTTCTGTCTTCTTTTTCTTTCTTTCTTTCTCTTTTTCTTTCTTTCTTTCTTCTATTTCTTTCTTTCTTTCTTTCTGTCTTCTATTTCTTTCTTTCTTTCTTTCTTTCTTTCTTCTATTTCTTTCTGTCTTCTATTTCTTTCTTTCTTTCTTTCTTTCTTTCTTTCTTTCTTTTTTCTTTCTTTCTTTCTTTCTTTTCTTTCTTTCTTTCTTTCTTTTTTTTCTTTTTCTTTTCTTTCTTTCTTTATTTCCTTTATTTTCTTTCTTTCTTTCTCTTTCTTTCTTTTTTCTTTCTTTTTCTTTTTTTTGATCTTTCTTATATTTCTTTCTTTCTTTATTCTTTCTTCTTTCTTTCTTTCTTTCTTTCTTTCTTTTTTCTTTTTTTTCTTTTTTCTGTCTTTCTTTTTCTTTTCTTTCTTTCTTTCTTTCTTTCATTTCTTTTCTTTCTTTTTCTTTTTTTTCTTTCTTTTCTATTTCTTTCTTTCTTTCTTTTTTATTCTTTTTCTTTCTTTCTTTCTTTCTATTTCTTTTTTTTCTGAAATTTTCTTTTTTTTATTTCTTTTTTCTTTCTTTCTTTCTTTTCTTTCAATTTCTTTTCTTTTTTCTTTTCTATTTCTTTCTTTTCATTTCTTTTTCTTTCTTTTCTTTCTTTTCTTCTTTTTTTCTTTCTTTCTTTTTTCTTTTCTTTATTTCTTTTTCTTTCTTTATTCTTTTCTTTTTTTCTTTCTCTTCTCTTTCTTTCTTTTTCGGGTTTCTTTCTCTTTCTTTCTTTCTTTCTTTTCTTTCTCTCTTTCTTTCTTTCTTTCTTTCTATTTTTTACCTCTTTCCTTCTTCTTTTCTTTCTTTCTTTTTCTCTTTCTATTTTGAATTTTTCTTTCTTTTTCATTTCTTTCATATTTTCTTTCTTTCTTTTCTTTCTTTTCTTTTTTTTCTTTCTGTCTTCTATTTTCTTTCGATTTCTTTCTTTCTTTTCTTTCTTTCTTTCTTTCTTTCTTCATTTTTTCTTTTTTTCTTTATTTTTATTTCTTTTTTTCTTTTTCTTTCTTTTCTTTTTTTTCTTTCTTTCTTTCTTTTTTCTTTTCTTTCTTTTCTTCATTTTCTTTCTTTCTTTTATTTCTTTCTTTTTTATTTCTTTCTTTCTTTCTTTCTTTTTTCTTTTTTCTTTCTTTCTTTCTTTTTTTATTTTTTCTTTTCTTTCTTTTTCTTTCTTTTATTTCTTTCTTTCTTTTTTTTTCTCTTTCTTTCTTTCTTTCTTCCTATTTCTTTCTTTTTTCTTTCTTTTCTTTTCTTTCTTTCTTTCTTTTCTCTTCTTTTCTTTCTTTCTGTCTTCTGTCTTCTTTTCTTTTTTCTATTTCCTCTTCTTTTTCTTCTTTTTTTTGTTTTTTCTTCTTTCTCTGTATTACTTTCTTGTCACTGTTTAATAAGGAAAAGTTTCCAGAAATTCTAATTCATTCCTGATTAAAAAGCTTAAAAATAAAACGATTACCTCATCGTAAATTGATTTACAATTGTGTGTTCCAATTATAAATCGTTATTCGATGTGGGCTTCATAATTCATTCGCTTCGACTCCATTTATGATATTCTCAAATGAGCAGTAGGGTCACGTGATATAACAAAGGTGGAAGCCAATACATCGACGTTACTCAAAGTGTAGGCAGTCACCTTGGCAAAAATCGAAGAGCTTGGCAGACGTTTCTGAATATAAGTGCACAATCCATTTCAAAGAAAGATAGATAGAGAGAGTGGGGAATATTTAAGTACACACACGCACACACGCACACACACACGCACCCCCACACACGTATATATATATAGTTTATGATTATCTATCTACGTATCTATCTATCTATCTATCTATCTATCTGCTAGTGGCTCTTGTAAAGTTTTCGGCCGATTCCAATTCTCTAAATCTAACTTATTGAAAATATCAAGAATTTCAGAATACATGTTTTGTCGGAAAGAGAATTTTCTACACATCCTCACATCTATCTATCTATCTATCTATCTATCTATCTATCTATCTATCTATCTATCTATCTATATTCATATCTATCTATCTTAGCCTATATTTTTCCATTCCATTTCCTCATAATTTGTGCAGGCCAATTGCATTTATAATACACACACACACATGCATGCGCACACACACACACACACACACACACATATATATATATATATATATATATATATATATAAGACTGAAACATAATTTTTATATTTGATTAATTATTTGATTATTTATGTAAGCATCTTTGATTATGGAAATTTGGTACGACGCCAAATCGGAAGATTCGTTACTTTCTTTGATTTTTTCTGCCATCAATATTTTTCACCGAATTTTTCTTGTGGTTTTACTTACTTCATCATTTATTCCGTCTGTAGCGATTGATGATAGGAAACATGGCAACCCCAGAAACTTTACACATTGGCTTCTGACCAGCACTATTTTATTTCGATTCAGACAACAAATGCATAGGTTTTTTTGCTCTGCACTCAAGGAAATGCTCCAATTTTCACTGGATTTTGTCTAAAGTAACGATCGCGATATACGCTAAAAAACAACTAATGTACTGCTCAAATACACACACACTCACACATATATGTATATATGTGTGTATATATATATATATATATATATATATATATATATATATATATATATATATATATTCAAATATATATTGTTATTGTTGTTCCACGATCTAAGATTTCAGCCATCATCAGAGTGGTTATATGGACATTTCAACAAAGATATTCACCATCAAAGATGAAATCTTCTTATGTTTACTATGCGACGATAATGGTCACAGAATAGCAGACGCAGATCGTAAATTAATGATGCGGATCTATGACGTCGTCCCACGTGAGAGAAAGAAATATTAAAAATAGAACCATATGTCTAGATGCAATATAATGTGTTGTGACTAGTTTGAAATGTAATTTTGTTGAGTGTAGATTGTTTTGTTTTAATGTAGATGGCCTCCAATATCTGATTTTTTTTTTTTTACCATATGTATATTTGAGTATTATCGTGTTATCAACTTATATCTTTGATTGAGGAACAGCATAATAAAAATATATTAAAATTTTGGACAGTTTTTGTTATTATTTTTTCCCGAAATTAAAGCAACTATACAAATCTTAAAACGGCTCATGATCAAACATAACAGACATTCTTTGTCTATTATATTTAACAATATGTATTTGAATAATGATCTGTAGCCCAATATAATACATACATACATATATATATATATATATATATATATATATATATATATATATATATATATATATATATATATGTTTCATCGAATAATATAGACAATTTACCCCTGAAGATGATTTTTGGAAGAGAGGTTTGAGTGCATAAGGGTTGTGCTGGAGCGGAACACAAAATCTTCGACACCGACTCTGCATTTCCGACTACGCTTCCGACTCCACTCTTTATAAATAAGTAATCATGGCTTACATATCTAATAAAAGCCTATGCATGCACTCCTAACTTGTGTCAGCTGTATTATTAGCAATCATCTAAAATTAAAAAAAAAAATAAATCAACTGGGAATGCTAAGCATAATCTAAGTTATAATAAACAAAGGAGGAACATAAAGAAAAAAAGAAACAAGTTAACAAGAAATAAAAAGACGTCACAACGAGAACGGTAGATAAAAATAAACAAAGAAACGGTGTTACATGAATTTGTCACTGATAAAGAAAAGTTCACGTTACCGTGATCAATGGTTTCCGTAAACGGTAAATATGTTAAATTAAAGGGACTTTATGCATTTATCGAATACGCCGTAGTCGGAGTCGGTATAGTTATACTGACTTCGACTTCAACTCCAGGGATCCCTTATTTGCTTCCAACCCCGACTCAAGAGACGCCTTATTTGCTTCCGGCTCCGACTCCAGGGATCCCATATTAGTTTCCAACTCCGACACCAGGGATCCCTTATTTGCTTCCGACTCCGACTCCAGGGACACCTTATTTGTTTCCGACTCTGACACCAGGGATCCCTTACTTGCTTCCGACTCGGACTCCAGGGATCCCTTGCCTGACTTCCAACTCTTATTTGACTCAAGGGTCTCTTATTTGCTTCCGACTCCGAATCCGACACCAGGAATCTCTTATTTGCTTCCGACTCCGTCTCCGACCTAGGTATCCCTTATTTGCTTGCGACTCCTAATCCGAAAACAGGGATCCCTTATTTGCTTCCGACTCCGACTCAAGTTATCCCTTATTTGCTTTCCGATTCTGAATCCGATTCCAGGGATCCCTTATTTGCTTACGACTCAGACTCCAGGTATCCCTTATTTGCTTGCGAAACCGAATCCGACACCAGGGACACTTATTTGCTTCCGACTCCAAATCCAGGTATCCATTATTTGCTTCCGTATCCGACCCCAGGTATCCCTTATTTGCTTACGACTCCGACTCCGGCACTAGCTCCAGGGATCTCTCATTTGCTTCCCACTCCGACTCAAGTTATCCGTTGTTTGCTTCCGATTCCGAATCCGATTTCGAATCTGATTCCAGGGATTCCTTATTTGCTTCCGACTCCGAATCCAGGTATCACTTATTTGCTTCCGGCGCAGACTTCGACTCCAGGGTTCTATTATTTGCTTCCGAATCTTACTCCACATAATCTTATTTATTTCAGGCTCCGATTTGTTTCCGACTCGAAAGGTATACCCATATTTGCTTCCCTGCTCCGACTCCAGGGATTCCTTCTTTGCTTCCGACTCCGACTCCAACTCGAGGTATCCCTTTATTTGTTTCCGACTCCGACTCCAGAGATTCCTTATTTGCTTCCGACTCCGACTCAGAATCCAGGCATCTCTTATCTGCTTCTGATTCCAAGTCCAGTGATCCCTTATTTGCTTAGGACTCTGAATCCGACTGCAGAGATCTCTTATTTGCTTCCGACTCCAGTTATCCCATATTTGATTCCGACTCCGACTCCAGCTATCTCTTATTTGCTTCCGACTCCGACATCAGGGACACCTTTTTTGTTTCCGACTCCGACTCCAGAGATCTCTTATTTGCGTCCGACTCCGAGTTCAGGGATCTCTTATTTGCTTCCGAATCCGACTCCACGGATTCCTTATTTGCTTCCGACTCCGAATCCAGTTATCCATTATTTGCTTAGGACTCAGACTGCAGGTATCCATTATTTGCTTCCGAATCCGAACCCGACTCCAGGGAAGTCTTATTTGCTTCCGAATGCCACTCCGACTCCATGTATCCCTTATTTACTTCAGAAACCGAATCTGACACCAGGGACACTTATTTGCTTCCGACTACAAATCCAGGTATCTATTGTTTGCTTCCGACTCCGACTCCGGCACCAGGGACCTCTCATTTGCCTTCGACTCCGACTCAAGTTATCCCTTGTTTGCTTCCGATTCCGAATCCGATTCCGAATCCGATTCCAGGGATCCCTTATCTGCTTCCGACTCCTAATCCAGGTATCCCTTATTTGCTTCCGACGCAGACTCCGACTATAGAGATCTATTATTTGCTTCCGACTCAGAATCCAGGTATCCCTTATTTGCTTCCGACTCAGACTCCAGGCATCTCTTATTTGCTTCCGACTCCGAATCCAGGTATCCCTTTTTTGCTTCCGACACCGACTCCAGGGATTCCTTATTTGCTTCCGACTCCGACTCCGACTCCAGGTATCCCTTATTTGCTTCCAACCCCGACTCAAGAGACGCCTTATTTGCTTCCGATTCCGACTCCGACTTCAGGTATCCTTTTTTTGCTTCCGACTCCGGCTACAGGGATTTATTATTTGCTTCCGACTCCGACTACACGTCTCAGACACCAGGGATCCCTTATCTTAGCTTCTTACTCGGACTCCAGGTATCCCTTATTTGCTTCCGACTCCGACTCTAGGGATCTCTTAGTTATTTTCGACTCCGATTCCAGAGATCTCTTATTTGCTTCCTACTCCGACTCCAGGGATCTCTTATTTGCTTTCGACTCCGACTCAATAACTCCGACTCCCTGTATCCCTTATCTGCTTCTGACTCCGACTCCAGGGATCCCTTATTTGCTTCCGATTCCGACTCCAGTGAGCCTTATTTGCTTCCGACTCCGACTGCGACTCCAGGGATCTCTTATTTGCTTCCGACTCCGACTCCGGTTATCCCTTGTTTGCTTCCGATTCCGAATCCGATTCCGAATCAGATTCCAGGGATCCCTTATCTGATTCCGACTCCTAATCCAGGTATTCCTTTATTTGCTTCCGACGCAGACTCCGACTATAGAGATCTATTATTTGCTTCCGACTCAGAATCCAGGTATCCCTTATTTGCTTCCGACTCAGACTCCAGGCGTCTCTTATATGCTTCCGACTCCGAATCCAGGTATCCCTTTTTTGCTTCCGACACCGACTCCAGGGATTCCTTATTTGCTTTTGACTCCGACTCCGACTCCAGGTATCCCTTTTTTGCTTCCGACACCGACTCCAGGGATTCCTTATTTGCTTCCGACTCCGACTACACATCTCAGACACCAGGGATCCCTTATCTTAGCTTCTTATTCGGACTCTAGGTATCCCTTATTTGCTTCCAACTCCGACTCCAGGGATCTCTTATTTGCTTCCGACTCTTACTCCGACTCCAGGGATCTCTTATTTGCTTTCGACTCCGACTCAATAACTCCGACTCCCTGGATCCCTTATCTGCTTCTGACTCCGACTCCAGGGACATTTGCTTTGGATTCCGACTCCAGTGAGCCTTATTTGCTTCCTGACTCCGACTCCGACTCAGGGATCTCTTTATTAGGGACTCACTCCGGGTATCAGTTATTTGCTTCCTATTCCGACGCCATGGGTCCTTTATCCGTTTCCGACTTCGACTCCAGGGATCCCTTATTTGCTTCCGATTCACACTGGGACTCTCGAGATCTACTATTTGCTTCCGACTCAGACTCTCGGGACCACTTATGTGTTTCCGATTCCAACTCCAAGGATTTCTTATTTGCTTCCGTCTCCGACTCAGGGATCCTTATTTGCTTCCGGCTTCGACTCCAGGGACCCCTTATGTGTTTCCGACCACGACTCCTGGGATCCCTTATTTGCTTCCGACTCCGACCTCGGGTATCCCTTATTTGCTTCCTACTCCGACGCCAGGGATCCTTTATCTGTTTCCTACTTCGACTCCAGGGATACCTTATTTGCTTCCGACTCACACTTGGACTCTCGAGATCTATTATTTGCTTCCGACTCAGACTCTACGGACCACTTATGTGTTACCGACTCAGAGTCCAGGGATTTCTTATTTGCTTACGACTCCGACTCCGGCTCCAGCTCCAGGGATCTCTCATTTGCTTCCTACTCCGACTCAAGTTGTCCCTTGTTTGCTTCCGATTCTGACTACACGTCTGAGATACCAAGGATCCCTGATCTGCTTCTTACTCCGACTCCAGGTATTCCTTATTTGCTTACGACTCCGACTCTAGGGATCTCTTAGTTGTTTCCGATTCCGATTCCAGGGATCTCTTATTTGTTTCCAACTCCGACTTCAGGGATCTCTTATTTGCTTCCGACTCTTACTCAGACTCCAGGGATCTCTTATTTGCTTTCGACTCCGACTCAATAACTCCGACCCCCTGGATCCCTTATCTGCTTCTGACTCCGACTCCAGGGATCCCTTATTTGCTTCCGATTCCGACTGCGACTCGAGGGATCTCTTATTTGCTTCCGACTCCGACTGTGACTCCAGGGATCTCTTATTTGCTTCTGACTCCGACTCCAGGGATCTCTCATTTGCTTCCGACTCCGACTCCGGGTATCACTTATTTTACTTCCTACTCGACGCCAGGGATCCTTTATCTGTTTCCGACTCCAGGGATCCCTTATTTGCTTCCGACTCTGACTCCGACTCCAGGGTTCTCTTATTTGGTTCCGAGTCCGACTCCGACTCTAGGGATCCTTGCTTTCGAGTCCGACTTCAGGTATCCTTATGTGCTTCCGACTCCGACTCCGACTCCAGGTATCCCTTATCTGCTTCTGACTCCGACTCCAGGGATTTCTTATTTGCTTCCGACTGCGACTCCAGCTATTCCTTATTTGCTTCTGACTGCGACTCCAGAGATCCCTTATTTACTTACGACTTCGACTCCACGGATCTCTTAATTGCTTCCGACTCCACGACTACGACTCCACGACTGCATGGATCTCTTATTTACTTCCGACTCCGATTCCCACTCCATGAATCTTTTATTTGCTTCCGATTCCAACTCCAGGGATCCCTTATTTGCCTCCATCTCCGACTCTGACTCCAGGGATCCCTTATTTGCCTCCGTCTCCGACTCTGACTCCAGGCACAAATTTCAGATATTTACCAACCGGTGTTTCAGGAACAAACTCAATATCAAGTGGCCAGAAATCGTCTCCAACGACCAACTGTGGGACAGAGCCAGACAACAGGCAATCTTAATTGACATGAAGAAATGAAAATAAGGATGGATCAGCCACACACTCCGAAAAGCCTGCTTCTAGTGTCACCAGGCTGGCCGTTGTCTGGAATCCACAAGGAAAGCGAAAAATAGGTCGACCAAAAAAGACATGCCGCAGAAGTCTTAACGCAGTGGTGAATGCAGCCGAAACGACATGGGTCGAACTGAAGACGATCGACAGGAACCGCGTCCGTTGTAGAGCTGTTATTGCTGCCCTATTTCCTCAAGGAGTCATAAAAAAGTAGAAATGTTCCTGAATCTGAGCACTTATGTTAGGACCGATAACTTTGTAAATTATTCTTTGGATTTTATCAACAATTTCTAAAGATAAAGTCGAAATACCAGGCCATATTTGATAGCAATTGTCAATGCCTGGCTAAATAGAGGACTTAAATAAGTTTATGATTCGTGCGAGAAGTATTGTCTAGTATGCCATTATAAAGTAACTTTCCTCGAAGAAGACCTCGCAATTTATTCAATATAATTTTTTCTCTCTATGTACTCGGAAAATGTTAGCCCGGGAAGGCGAAATGATCACTGACCTGGAGCATGAAAGCTAATGGAAGGTAAAACGTTTTCTCCCAGACAATTAAGAAACAGCAGTTTCTTCTTTGGGGTGTTAAAGATTGGAAAGCAACTTTTGCCCCAGTTAGCAAGAGGATGTACGTAACATTTGAGATAAGCCAACAGTTATTCCTTATCGAACTTACTAATGGACTTATTAACATAGGCGTAAATAGTTGTATCAGTTAGGAATTGATGCAATATCATGGAACCTAAGTGTTTATTCATTATTGAATATATTTTATTAACTTTTACCAGGGTTTTATTTTATACTAGCAGCATGGCCCGGCGTTGCCCGGGCTTGATTCAAAAATCGTACGACTCATACAGCAATCGCTATCACTTGACTTAAAATATTTTTGCCCTTCCTTGCCTTTAAAGGAGTGCCCTTTGCCGTGCTGATGTTGTTACATGCCTTACTTCTTGCCTATCTCACACTGCGAATTTTTTCTAAGCTCTATATTAAACATTAAATCTGTTACGAAAAAGAACTAAACAAAACCAACACAAAACGATCAGCTTTAAAAAAGGACTCGTGACTGGAAAAACCGAATGAAAAAAAATGTTAACAACAAATACTTTTTCACACCCAACCCAGTTCTGCGGAATCAGAATCAACGCTGAGTTTAAGCAAGCGAATGAGCCAATTGGAGTAAAGTGCCATGCAGATTTAAATTTTTCCCACTTGTGACGAATGCAGATATCGATTTTTTTTCCATGCTAGCATGCAAGTTAACATTCGTGTCAGTCAGCTGTTGGCTCTCACGCTGGACAATAGAATCTTTCTGCCTATTCGTGGCAGCCAGCTATAGGCTCTCACTCTGGCCAGTAGAAAATGGCCGAAAACTACATGAAAACTGCCGTAGAAGCATGAAAAAATCGATTATTTCCACTCTCGATGGGAGTTGGGAAATGCAAATTGGCCTTGTCATGTGCATGTAAATTTTGGTGCAAATCCGTCGAAAATTGCGGCCGTGCATTCGTTACACACACACACACACACACACACACCACACATTTTTTTATAGATATAGATTTATACTATGCCTTTTATAGATATAGTCTTCATTTTACAGTTTATAATGAAGAATAAATTTTTGGTTGTCTTTAAATAGAAAACTCAGTTTGCCTTAGTCTTTGCTGAATAGGATTAGTGTTGTCGCTGTGTTATATTTTATATTCAACTGAACGCTGCGATATTTTAATACCTATATTTGGTCATATTAATCCGTCTGGGGGAAGGGTGGAGTCATGCTTAGAAGCCGAGTTCAAATTCAAGTTGGGTTTATTGATTTCCGATTGAAACCTTTAATGATTGCGTAGCTAATACCCTTGGGAAAGGTATGCATCTATTTATTGCCCCAACCCAGCTATGGGTAATTAGCAGATCAGATTGGTCTTTGAGAAGGAAAACACTGAATTCAAACCAGGTGTCTGCTGATTTGTATAACCTTCATGGAATTTTGAACTAATCTAACATAGAAACAAATGGCCGTTAATTAAGAAAAAGAGAAAATCTTCAGCAGCAGCTGTAGTAAACGTTATAGAAAAAAAACGGAAGTAAAAGATGTCAAATGTGACTACATCTTCAGCGTCAGCAGCATTCAGGCAAGAAGAATATTATGTTTAAGGCTCCATTTTATAGACTCGGGATATGTCCCACAGGACCGTAGCCTAGTAGATTAAAACTTTGGTTGCGTAATTTAGTGGTTTGTAATTGTGATCTGAATCATTCGGCCAGAATCAGAAAAGGTAAAGCAACACTAAAGCAAAAACTAAATTAGATATCCCTAGATATGGAAAGCTACGCATCTTTTAAAAAATTGTTTCATTTGGAAAAAAAGATAACCCTAATCGATAAACACACAAGAAAACAAAGGGCGCAATAAAACGAAACATTATGATAATAACAACAAAGATGTTCATATTAGTCCAAATGTAAATAATGCAAAGATATATTCAGCAAATTTGAAAACAAAATAAACAGAATTTTGTGGGGTCAATTAATCTAGTTCAAATTAGACAGAATTCGATAGCGTAGGGGGGTTATAACTCTAATTAAATAAAATATTTACCCCCTAAAATTTATATAAAAAACTTTCATAAAATGAAAAACAACAAGATGAATAACAAAACGATTTATTGTTTTCCTGAAGTGTTGGAGAAACGATTTATAATACTGGATAAAATTGTGAGTTTGGGATCAAATGCAGATCAATTGGACTGGAATCCGACAGAATGATAAGATAAAGTAATAAGTAAAATTTACAATAATTTTTCTCTTATGTTTTTTTTTTTATTTTCAAACATTTTTGAATAATTTATGTAGTAATCCGGTAGCAGAAGAATTTTCTTAGTAGCAAAACTTTTGTTGAGTTTCATGATATCTTTTATTAAGCCAAGTATCTAAAAATGCATTCCTCAAAAATGAGGACTCAGTCATCTTGGCAGAAATTACACGTATGAAAAAAAAATTGGCATGTTTTAAGGAAAAAAGTGTGAACTGTTTGTCTGATAGTGAAATGTCATATAATGTTTTGTGTTTATCCAAGGAGAAAAATGGGGTCGATTCTAGAATTCAGAATGTTTGAATATATAATTATATATATATATATGCGGCCAGTATAAAAAAAAAGGAATCCCTGGATGGATGGTTTCATAAACTGAAACCTTTGATTTTATTCGACCGTGAATTCTCAATCGGAATCAACATTTCACGTATCCGTGACCAAGCCAAACCTTCAAGTTGGCCAAACAGTTCGATTAGTTTGACCTTGAATAGATGCCACTAGGTTACAGATTCAGAATAATATTATATTTCGTAATAATTTTTCCTTTTATCTAAATGAAAAGGAAGTCGCCATTTTTAACACAGAAATCTGACTTTATTTGAAAAACTATGCAACTTTATTAATTAAAACCATTAATAATATGTTCGTTTAATCATAAATATCCCAAATGACAAGATTTGAAATGAATAACAAAACAGCTGATAAAAAAAATAAAAAAACAATTGTTTTTAAAACTGAATAAGTAAATTAATTATCACAAATAAACAAAAAGCAGGAAGGCTGCTGTTGATAAAACACTTTTATTTATTTGCTCTTTTTATGGTTG
The DNA here is from genome assembly GCA_903632075.3 of Acanthosepion pharaonis. Lineage (NCBI taxonomy): Eukaryota > Metazoa > Mollusca > Cephalopoda > Sepiida > Sepiidae > Acanthosepion > Acanthosepion pharaonis. The sequence goes on from CAHIKZ030003420.1 coordinate 12,820, forward strand.
CCACGGGCAGATGATATTTAAAGGAATTCAGTAATTCTTTTTATAACTGTGCTTTCCGAGCGTTATAACACTGTAAAAAATATAACCATTTCCGCCATAAGAAGAAGAAGAACTTAAAAAAAAAGAAGAAGAAGATCTAAATTACGAAAAAGAAATTAGTCGGTTATTATAGATAGAATCCAGCAAGTACCTGAAATCCTGTCAATAATGTATTTAAAATGTGAAGATAAATTTGAGAGTATTTTTACATTATTGGGCTATTGCTTCCTCATCTTTGCTTGTCCATATTTATTACAAGGTTTCGGCCATTGTACGTTCGGCCTTCTTCAGAAAGTGATGAATGTCGAACTGAACCCTACAATTTCGCTTCACTCAAAAAGACTGTTTCTAGTTGAATTATCACCATGTTTAATGGATTGTTTTTAAATATTACATCCTTAATTTATCTCGAAACTTACATGGATATGCTGCGTTGGTTAAGATTTAAAAGTGAAAAGGGACTTTGCTTTGTGAGTTTTTCAATTTGGGTTTTCCTGAAGAACTTTCAATCTCGAAATTCTGGTTCCAGATAACTGATAATTGACATTATCCATATAACTTATCCTCTGCCAATCTAGTAACAAAAGGAACAATTATTTTACGACGGTATCAAAATTTTTAAACCATTACAAGTCCGATTAACCGTTATCTTTCCTACATCTCTATCTATAAAAGGCAGGATATGTGTTGTGTTTGTATTTTTCAAGAATCTCTAGACACAAGAAGTGTTAAAATGGATGATTTTCTAGTTTTAGAACAATAAAAAAAATGACTTTAAAAACTTTATCAAGGAAATACAAAATCATTTTACCTAACAATCTAAAATTTAAACGGATGGCAGAAGAGGCAGTGGGCGGGAATTAGTAAAAAGGCAAAACATTACTTAGGGCTACAAGTTAATAGGGAGATTGTTCAATCGTGAGAGAGCCATTTTCACACGAATCTGGAAGGAACAAAGCAGACAGAAGAATGCAAAAAAATCGATAAGTTTTCAACAGGTTGAAAGCTTCAATTTCATGCCTGATTTTGTGATGTCAACAAATATTTTTTGTCATTTAATAAAACAACGTTAGTTCTGACATTGTAATCGAAGAAAGATGTGAATCTATCTATTATTATCTATCTTTTTATCGGTTTTCCAGTTATCTATAAAATCTATCTATATATCGTTTATATCTATTTTGTTTTAGTCATTTTTTTATCTAACATATTTTTTATTTATATATTCAGAAAAAAATTTGTAATATTGATATCATCCGTTTCATTTTTTAAAATGTTCGTCTTCGTAGTTTTAAAGGAAGGGTCAAATTTTTTTTGATCGCAAATGATATATGTTAATGTTGGTTCGTACGATTTTTAAAGTGCACGGGTAAACTGAATAGAAACAATCGATTGATAAAAGTCAAACTGTTTTGTTTCTTTTTTTTTTCATACAACACCACTCATTAAAAATACATTCAAATAACTATTTGAACAGAAAAATATATTATTTCGTATAAAAACATTAATTTTTTCAATTTTCTTGAGATCTATACGTTTAACATCTGAAAAACCGTAATAAGAAGAATTTCGAATAATCGACTTGAAATAAATAGTTTATAGATAGATTTCTTACTAATTCGAACAGTAACCACTCAATAGTGATTGGAATAGTAAATCCCTATTTTGATCATTTTATAAACGTATTTCTGATTCTTAGAAAGTACAAATTTTAAAAAAAAATATGACGCCACGCTAAAATTCAAAAATATAAATTTGTTTTTTACCAAAAATATTTAAGACATTTGTCTTATTCAAAATAGGAAAAAATATTTTTTCTCTGGTGATCTTTGTTCAAAACTCAGTGTCGGGAGCGATAGACATTTTCCTAAAATTTGGTAATTAATTTTGAGAATTTTAAATTTCATGACAATTCATCAATAGGGTAAAAGATTTGGTTTCATTTCCACAGATATCAAATGGAATTTAAAATAATTAACAAGTATTCTGTATAAAAATAAAAATCAAAATATCGACAATAATAACACAAAGTTTTTTCTCCATTATTTAAAATTTTTTTATTTATCCATTAACCTACGGTTAATATATGGCCAGTCTGTGGAATAAAAAATGCATTTAGTGTCACAAATATGTATATACTTGAATTTTTTTTCCATATTATTCTATAATAATTTAATTTTTATCCCAATGGTTGTTTATATATAATCTTAAAAAAAAATTCATGGAATTTTTTTAAAACGGATTTATTTTTGAGGTCACCATATTTTCCTGATTCAGTTGCGTATATAACAACGTGTTAACATCTGGTGCAAATTTCAAAAAATATACGGGTATCGGGAGAACAAAATAAATATGAAACATATATATTTGTTTTTACTTTGACAATTTAAATTTATTTAGGTTATCTTGTTTTCATTTTAAAATTTTTGAGAAATCATTTGCCCTTTTTTGTCATTAAAACATTTTAATAAAATACACTGTTTTATCTTTTTTTTAGTGTTAAAAGTTTGAAAATAATAAATATATATATTATATATACATATATAATATAAATAGAATTATATATATATATATATATATATATATATATATATATATATATATATATATATATATATATATATTATAAATATATATAAATTTCAATATATATATATATAATTCTTTTTATTTTTTTATATAATTTTAACATTCATATATATATAAATTGAAGGTTCTGTGTGTATTGTGTGTGTATGTGTTAAAAAATGTGTTTCCTTTCAAATATATTTTATTTTTCAAATTAAGATCAATCTCATTTGATCTATTGTTTTTTATGAGTTAAATTCTTTGTGTCTATGTATATGTGATAAACAAAACATTTAAAAGTTTTTTTTACTGCTGATGCAAATCTTCTTGATTTCAAAGTTCAAAGTTGATTGTTTTTTTTTTTTTTTTGTTCAGTAAAAAAATCTTTTTCATTTTTGCTTATAAAATATATATATCCATAACCATTTAGCGCAACCGGATATAAAAATCATTTCTGCCTTTTCACGATATGAATATTCTGGCATTTTTAAAAGGAACACTCCCCAATTAACTTTATACTATATACGTTAAATTTTCAAACAGAATAGCTATAAATATACAAGAATGACAAATCAAATTTAAATCTAAATATTCAATTTAACCGTAAACTTTCTTTAAACTTAATAACTCGAAAAAGAAGAATTTCCGGACACTATGTTTATATGGTATTTTATATCCTTGTTTATATATATATATATATATATATAAAGTTTGTAAAAGTATTTTTGATATATATATATATATATATAAAGATTAAAACAGAATTTTTTATGTAAATTAAAAAATTTTTTATATACAAGTTCTAACCATTTCAAAACTAAATGCTCTGAATTTAATTTAATAAAAATTATTAAATATTATTTACCGGCCTGAATGTCCGATTAAATTTTCATTTAAAATATTATATATTCTTTGATATATATTATATATATATATATATACGGAACCGTCATTTACGCTGACGTGTCTTTTAACGATCGGCCATTAGTTAAGCGTTTTTTTCTTTCGGTACAACAAGGTCGAATTTACTGCTTATAAACTTTTTTCAATCTTTTTATAAACAGAGCATTTACTTAAATATATATATATATATATATAGAACGTTAAATATTTATATATATGTATGTGTTTCATTAAAACGACAGACAAGGTACTAGGGTTAAGCTTTTTATTTAATTGTTCTTGTGTTCTAACAAGAGCTTTCTTTTTTTTTGACAAAGGGTGTGTAAGAACTGTCCAAATGTTTTATATTTCCGAGCGCTTTCGTTTTACCTTGAGCCATTATCAAGGATGATTCGATTTTTCAGCTTAATTGAGTGTGTGCGTTCTGTGCATGTCTTAGTGTGTGGTAGGGATGTTTTTAATTTCCGAATACGGTTAGCACATTGTGGCTTTGTTCGTAGTTAATATTGTTAAGAGTTGGCTTTTTCTTTTTTATTATTAAAGCTTCCATTATTTTTTTCTTTTTTTTTGCAGGTGGATGCAGTTAATATATTTGTGTTTTCTACTAGTATGTTCCTAATGGAGTCTGGTAAATTTGTGTGTGTGTTTAAATGGGTTCTAATGGAGCTGTGATCAGATAGGTGTAACGTAAGACGTCTGGATAAGCATGTGGTTGTGTAACCGATGTAATTATTTATGAGTCGGTTTGATGAAAATGAACAGTTCCACAGTTCCTAAAAACATTTGAACTCATAGATAATGTTCGTTCTTTTAATTTTGACATTTGGTGTGTTGTTATTTTTTTTTATAAGGTTGTCTGTCTTAAAAATTTTTATAAAGATAAATAAAAAATTTTAAATTAATAAATTGTTAGTATTGTTTTTTTTGATAAATGCATAAAGGAATTAGATTATAATAAAAAAAAAAAAAAAAATAAAAATATATATATTTTTGTTTAACAAATAGCCCAATCATCATATTCATAGTAGGAATAATTAACTACAAACATGCATACAACATAACACACTTCATAATCCATAGCCCAAATAAGTAGTTTAAATAACCTTACATAAAAGATAACCCTTTATGAAGTCGTCAAAAAAAACAAACGTTACGAAATTTTTTTTTTTTTTTTATATGCACAATTCCCTTTCATAAAAAAAATAAAATAAAATAAATAAATAAATCTCCATAGACAAACAAACTAGACGAAGGTTAATACATCTTCCGTTTCATTTTTGACACCCCAATTTCCCCGACTTGACACCTTGAAAAGTATCTATATACCGCTACTTATTATAACACCCTACACTCGCCTACCCAATTTAAACAAATCGCCCATTGCTGTTACCATGGGGATTTTGATTTCAATATTTTTAAAACAAGTAAATTTCAGATATACGTTATCCAACAACAAAAATTTCGCTTGAAGATGGAACGGAGCCCATTTTAATTTAAACTCAATTTAATTTAAAGGATTATATTGAAGTTTTCGGCTCTTGTTTTGAAACATGAGACCTCTTATGTAGCGATTTGGAATCATATTTTTAAATAAATAATTATATATATATATATATATATATATATATATATATATATATATATATATAGGATATTTTTATGATAAAAACATTTTTTTATTTTAAATATTTTTTTATAGGATAATATATATATTTTATTTATATATATATATATTTTTATATATTATAAAAATTAATAAATATTTTTTAAAAAAAATTGTTATTTATATAATTTTTTTTTGGTTAAATTTAAAATTTATAAAAATTTTTTGTTTTTTGAAAAATTTTAGTTTTAAATATTTAATTTCCTATATATTTTTCATTTATGAAATTTAAATATAAATATAATATAAAATTTTAAAAAGAACGATGTAAAAATTTAAAAATTTAAATTTATTTAAAAAAAAAAAAAAAGAAAGAAAAAATAAAAATTTGACTGAATAAAAGAAAAAAAAATACAAAACAAAGAACATTTTATAAAATTATTAAAATTATAAATATAATTTTTTGTGTGTTATATATATATATATATATAATATATATAATATATATATATATATATATATATATATATATATATATTTAAATAATATAAAAGTTTAACAATGTATCGCATTTATAATTTATAATGTTATAAAAATAAATATTTATTTTTATATTATAAAAAATGTATTGTATATATTCTATCAAAATGATTCCAACTTCCGGGAATTTTTCTGGAATTTCTGGATTTTTTCATCTAAAAAAAAAAAAATTTTAATAACATAAATGAATTATAAATTATTTTATAATATTATAATATCAAAAAATATTTATATAACTTGATTTTTTTATTTTTATATAAAATTCAAATGAAAATTAAAAAAAAAAAAAATTTAAATCAAATATATATATATAAAAATTTTATAAAATAAAAAAAAAAATTTTTTCGAAATATTAGGTTAAATATACAAATAAATTTATATTTATTTTAAAATATATATATAAATATAAAAAAAATTAACAAAAAAATATAACAAAATTTCAAAAATATATATTAAACATAAAATAAAGGAATTGAATTTAAAATAAAATATAAAGGTTAAATTAAAAAAAAATTTAAATATATAAGAAAACAGTTCATACAAATTTTTACGTAATAAAACAGGTTAAATTAATTTAATATTATAATAAAAATATATAAATATATATCTACATATTTATGAATCTAATATTTATCCAGATAAAATATCTATTAATAAAAATCTATCGTATAAATTAAAAAGTCAATCTATTCATTTTTTTTTACCTTTCTTCAAAATATATGTTAAATTTAAATAAGAAGGTTCAAAAAAAATTTTCTAAAAAAATATATATATATATTATATCTATATATATATTAATATATTTATGTAAGATAGTTAAAATCTTAGAAAATTTTTTTTTTTTTTTCCTCAACCCGAAAGATTCCAGGTATTGTTTTTTCCTAAATTTATATTATTGTTAAAATTCTATTTACAGAAGAACTATTAAATATGAAATTTTTTCTTTCGAAAAATTTATTTCAATTCTTCTTTAATCTTTTAAAAATATATGACTTTTTAAAATTTTCCAAGATGAATTTTTAAGTTTATATCTATCTATATATATATCTCATATCTATATATCCTGAATATTATATATTAAATATATCTATAAATGGATATATTTGTCTTTTATAAACATGAAAAATTTTTTATTGACTTTCAAATTTTTAAAATCAAATTTTCCTGACAATTTTATATTTAATATATATAAAGAATCTATCAATCTAAAATAAATATCATATCTCTGCCTTTTATAAAATTTTGGAGAAATGGTGTTCCTTATATCTAACTATTAAATATTTAAATATATATATATTTGTATATCTATATTAAATAGGCATTTTAGTTTTAGTTTATAAAAAATTTAATATTAAATTATAGAATTTCGTTGCCAGTAAAAAACATATAATAATTTTAAAAAATGAAAAAATATTTTACAAATTTTCACATACTTTTTATAAAGGACGTTTACATTTTTTTTTTTTAAATTTTTATTTTTTATATAGTCATTTTAGTAAAAAAAATAATGTTTTAAATATATAAATATATATGGGATATTTAAAAAAAAATATTATTCAAATCATTTTCATTTTTTTTGAATTCAATAAAAGCAATTTTTGAAAAAATTATATTTAAAATATATATATATATATTGTTATTTATATATATTTTGAAAAATATACTCTATTTATATTTATGAATATATATTTATAAAATTTTAAATTTTTTTGTTCAATTTTTCCTTAATTAATTTTTATGCAATCAATTTATTAAATTCATTCTCGTAATCCAAAACAGAATTTATAATTATTAAATTTCAAGTATATATAAATTTATGAATTTAGCATTTTTTATGTTAAAAATTTATATAAAAAAAATTTTTTTTATTTTTTTAAATTATATTCTTTGAAAATTTTTTTTGAATTTAGAAGAATTTTTATCTGAATTTGATCATTTTTTTCTTTTAAAATTCACATTAAATTCAAAAAAAATAATTTTTAAAAATTTTTTTAAAAATTTTCATTTTTTTTTTTCACAGATTCATAATTTTTTTAAATTTTTTAAATAGAGAAAAATATAAAAAAAAAAAAAAAAAACAACCAGTACAAAATCAATATTTTCAAAAAAAAAATTAAAAAAAAAAAAAAAATTTCAAAAATTTTTCTTTGATTTTCCATTTTAAATTTAAAATATCAAAATAAATATAATTCGAATTTAAAGACTTTGATTTATTTTTCTTTAAATATATTAAAAAAAATTCAATTGGTTTTTTTTTGATTTTCCAAATTAAGAAATTTTTCTACAAAAAAAAAAGGTATTTTAAAAATAAATTTTTTATTTTAGGATTTTTTTTTCAGATTATTTTCCTTAAATTTTATATTTATTTAATTATGATTTTTATAAAATTTAGAAATTTTTTTTTGAAAATAATCTGGATACTTTTATTTCATTTATATTGATATTCTATTGAATATATGAATGAATTAGTTATATATTATTATATTTTTATTTTATTTACAATTAGTGAGACTATTTTTCTCTATTTAAAATTTGTTTATTTTTTAAATATATCATAAAAATCTATAGGTTTAATATATTTAGCAAATTTCTTTATTATCAGTTAATATTCTATCTCTAGAAATGATTATGAAAATATAAATATAAAAATAAATTTCATAAAAATATTAATTTTTGTTTTAAATAATAAAATTTAATCTTAAAATTTTTCTAATTTATATATCTGAATATCTAATTAGATATCTATCTAATATATCTATTTATTTATCTAAATTATATATATCATCTATAAATAGAGAATCTAAATATCAATATATATTATAAATGTTTCTAATATGTTTTATATATATATATATTTCATTATATATCTATTTATCTATCTATCTATCTATAGATAGAATTTATATATTCTTTGTTATTCTATGTCAATATTTATATAAATCTATCTATTTTATCATATATTTTTAAAAATTCATGTTTATATATTCATATTTATTATTCATCTATCTATTTATGTTCAGAGAATCGTTTTTATATATCTATCTATATATTCTTTTTACATTTTTTCCATATATTTATCTATCTATATATCATATTATTTATTATTTCTATCTATCTATTCATAATACAATTTAAAATATCTATGTATATATTTAGTTATATATTATCTATTCGTATCTATTTATCTATTAAATAATTTTATTAATTTTTATCTATTTATAATATTTATAAATTATTATCTATATAGAATTTATCTATTATCTATTATAATTAAGATCTAGACATCTATTATATTCTTTATAAATATTTATCTATCTAATATATATTGAATTATAATACTCAATCCATCTATCTATCCATCTAAAAATCTATCATATATCTATCAATAAATATCTATCTATCTATCTATCTATCTATCTATCTATCTATCTATCTATCTATCTATATATATCTATCTATTTATCTATATCTAGAAAATCTATTATCTATCTATCTATATATCTAGAAATTCTATTATCTATTTATCTATCTATCTATCTATCTATCTATCTATATATTTTATCCGTTTGATATCTATCTATCTATCTATCTATCTATCTATCTTATCTATCTATCTATCTAGTATCTATATCATCTATCTATCTATCTATCTATCTATCTATCTATCTATATCTATCTCATATACAGACTATCTATCTATCTATCTATATTATCTATCTATCTATCTATCTATATCTATATCATTTCCAATTATCTATCTATCTATCTATATTTATCTATCTATCATCTATATCTACCATATATATCTATCTATCTATATCTATCTATCTGATTCATCTATTATATATCTATCTATCTATCTATCTATCTATATCCATCTATCTATCTCATATTTGAAATATGAAAATCTATCATATCACATTATACATCTATCTATCTATTCATCTATTACTATCTATCTATCTATTATCTATCCATCTATTTATCTATCTATCTATTTATCTATCTATCTATCTATCTATCTATTCATCTATCTATCTATCTATCTATCCAGGAATATATCTATCTATTTATATAATCTATATCAGTTTATACATAATATCTATCTATCTATCTAGGAATCTATCGTTTTCTCTATCTACTGATTATTATCTATCTATCTATCTATCTATCTATCTATCTATCTATCTATTCAGATCTATCGCGTAAATCATATCTATCTATCTATATCTATCTATGTCGTTTATCTATCTATCTATACATCACATCTACACAGGCAGGATATATATATCTATATATCTATATCTGTATATCATATTTATCTATCTATCTATCTATCTATACATATATCTATCTATCTATCTATCTCATATCTATCTATCTATCTATCTATATATATCTATAAATCTATCTTTTCAATCATCTATTCTATTCTATCTATCTATCTATCTATCTATTTCTATGATATCTTCTATCTATCTATCTATCTATCCATATCTATCTAAATCTATCTATCTATCGACATCTATCTATCTAAAACGATCTATCTAGTTTTGTTTATCTATCATTATCTATCTATCTATCTATATCTATCTATCTATCTATCTATCATCTATCTATCTAAAGATTTTAGTCTATTTATCTGGATGAAATCCATCTATCTATCTATCTATCTATCTATCTATCTATCTATCTATCTATCTATCTATCGTCCAGTTTATTAAATCTATCTATCACATCTATCTATCTATCTATCTATCTATCTATATTTTAAATTCATTATTTTCATATCTTTCTATCTATATCTATCCCGATTTATAAATATTCATAAATCATTATTCTTTTCATATCTATCTATCTAAAAGTCTATACATATCTATCTATCTATCTATCTATTACATTCTATCATATCTATCTATTCTATCTATCCATCTATCTATATCAGTCTATCTATTTATCTATCATATCTATCCGGAAAATCTCAGTCTGTTCACATGGTTACTATCTGAATCTATCTATCTATCTATCTATCCATCTATCTATCATATCTATCCATCAAATTCATATGTTCAATACATATCTATCTATCTATCTATCAATCTATCTATGATATCTATCTATTCATATTTATTTTCTATCTATATCAGTCATATATACATATTCTATCTATCTATCTATCTAGATATCTATTCTGTTCTAGAATTATCTATCTATTTCTTTCTCTCGACCATTAGGAATCATTATAATCAAAATTATGAATATTGGCATTATATATATAAGAAGTGTATTTATAAGATATACAATTGTTCAGGACTTATGTTTTACCATTTGTATATATTAAATTAATATAAAATATATTGAACATGCATATATATATATATATATATATATATATATATATATATATATATATATATATATATATATATATTATACTAAAATGTAATGACTTTTTGATTTCATCGTTAGTTTCAATATTTATAAAATGAATTTAATTTTATTTAATATTTACTTTAAACCGTTAATCTTCTCTGTAAGTTAATAAACATTAACATCTCTTAATATTAGCCATAAATCGTGTTTGTAAGTTAACAAACACAACATATATTGTTGTTGTGAATATATTTTGTAACAGTTAATTGTAATCGCCTCTTCTACACCAGCAGCTTCTTTTCTCGGACTTCCCATCTGTCGAGTCCCCTCTGTTTTACTTCCTCCCCTGATAACTATAAGATTCAAAAAATTAAATGTAATGCCAATCGACATCTTCTGATGTCTTGATCTTGATCCCCGTCCTTCTCGGTGTCCTTTCCTCAAACGCCACTCTTTACTCTTAATTTCACTCTCTCTAAAACCCTTTGCGTGCTAGTGGCACTCCCGCCTTGCTTGGGGTGAAACACTTTCAAAAACTAAAAATATGAAGGTCTCTCCTGTCGTTTTTGAAAGTCTTCAGCCAGACTACCCCCACATATTATTTGATTATAGTAGTGAAGGTTTATGAAGAACGAACCACCCTTTTTGGAAGAGACTAATGCAGAGAAATGGTGTGCAGCGTGCCACTAGATCGACAAATAATACTCCTCAGGTTTTAAATTCAGAGTTGGCCTTCTCTTATACCGGTTGCTACCCAAGGCTATAGAACTCAGTCTGCCCTTTGATTCACTCATAGATGGATGAGGAGAGAGGAGAAGGATTCATACATTTCCCAAGGTATATATATATAGGATGTATCAAAATACTTTTACGACCTTTCTGACCGGCTTTCTCACACCAAAACAATGTCCGCAGATACTTCGTTTTTGAGTTATTAAGGTTAAAGAAAGTATACGATAGATGGCGCTGTGTTGCCATTAGACTATGTTACAATTGTCATTCGTGTACATTTGTGGCTAGCCTGTCTTTAACGTTTAACGTGTGTAGTAATGAGTTAACTGAGAATTGGTCGGTTTAACAACAGAAGGTTATTCATATCGTGAGCAGGCAGATATGATTTTCACATAGGACCGCGCGAATGTTAATGGATACGAGGCTGCACGGCTGTATCATGATGTGTTTCAAGATAGAAAGCAGGCGAGTCATCCAACCTTTGCCGATATTTATCGTTGCTGAGACAGAATTCGTGGCACAAAAACTGTGGTAATAAGTATTTTGTATTGTACCTTGTATTGTACATTTAACTTACAATTTATACTTAAAAACTCAAAAAGGAAGTATTGGCGGATATATGTTTATATGGACTTTTGTCCTTGACTTAGTGTGAATCCGACGTATGAAGGTCAAGCAGATCAGTTCCTAGAAAGCCGACGGCCCGACACCAGCACATGGGATTTGATTATAGTGGTGAATTTTTTCTGCAGAACCATCCACACTTTGAAGAGCCGAATACAGAGACCTGGTGCACTATCTGTCACAAGGTCCCCAAACGACCCTTGGCACGTTTTGAATTCAGACTTGGCCTTCTCCTACTAGTTGCCATTGATATCTATAAAACCCAGTCTGTCCTGCTATTTACCCATAGCTGGAGGGAGAAAAAAATGAATACCATTCCCAAGGGTATTAGTAGCACAAAGAGAAAAGAATGTAATGGATTTGACTGGAATTCGAACTCGGCTCTTCGATTCCTCAATCCAAGTAGCTATCCATTACGTCATCATGCCTCCTATAAAGGACTCTCCCGTCGTATTCGATGTATGAGGGTCAAGCGGTTCAGTTCGTAGGAACCGACAGCCAAACACCAGCACATACGATTTGATTATAATGGTGAAGATTTTGTGCAGAACAAACCAGACTTTTTGAAGAATCGGATACAGAGACCTATATATATATATATATATATATATATATATATATATATATATATATATATATGTGTGTGTGTGTGTGTGTGTGTGTGTGTGAAAAGTGTATATAAATATAAATAAATATATATATATATGTATAATTATTTATATATTATATGCGCGGTACTTATTAGAAAGCGCTCAATATCAGATATATATATATGTATGAATATATATATGTATATGTATATATATATATATATATGCAGTGAAACATTTTACTTTCAATGTAACATTGTAGACGGTTCTGTTGTACTCATTCTTGGTAAGGTTCTCATTAAGATAAGACTGATAGGTACAGAGAGTTATATTTGAAAAGAATTTCGTTAACTGCGGTTTGATATCATGACACAAATACTATGTATAAAAAGACGGATTTCCTCAATTACACAGTGGTAAGTCCGACAAGTCTCTTTGCATAAATCAAATATTTGACAAGTGAAGGATAATCTCCATATAAAAATGTTTTATTCAACAAATTGAATTTTGGCACTCTTATAACTCTTTCTCTTGGAGAAATGCTTACTACTGTTATTTGACTTGAAAATATCAGTTATGTCCCCTGAGAATTAATTTTGATGCAAAATGATTGTAAACAGAATCAGATAGAATAAATTATTTCATGTATATTATTGATAGTTGCAAAGTTTAGTTTCGTCCAGCATAAGTTACAATATCGGCAATAGAGAAGGAAAGACACAGTTGCCAAATAGACGAAAGAATGTCTGCTTTGAAAATCATTCTTCATAATCATGGAGTTGAACACTTCAATTTTTCAGGTCTAAAAGTACAAGTATTTTTTTTACAGTGATGTTCATCGTGTACTAGACCCAAGAACCACCCGAGGTAGAGTGTTACAGAGTAAACGGCACATTTTAGAGGTGTATATGGGGAAGATAACTGTTGATACTAGACTTGAAAAGGTCAAGATTGAAGTGATTGAGAAATCATCCTCTTGGGAATCGATTTCACAAATCAGTGGTTAGTGGAATGAAGCTCTTCATGTGGAATACGAAGGGAGGAATATTGGTGGGTCGCTAAAAATATACGTGCTATGGCAAGTTTTGGCTGTGAAGGTTGGGACTGGTGGGAATATAGAATGTATTTAATCTAAACAGTTTCCGTGAAAATAGCTATAGAGTAGTAAGAGGCTTCGATAATTCGTTTAGGAGAAAGAGGCTGCAGAATGGAAAATAATTCATCACGTACAAAGGCGCGAAAAGGCTTTTGGACCTCCATCGAAGCTGGAAAGTGAAGACTGAGCAGCACCTGCTGATATGACAGCAGTACTCAATTTTCGTCCTGATCTCGTAGAGTATAGTAGGAGGAGTCTGCTACTTAGTGGAGTGGTTCAGAAAACCGACTAATTATCTTTATCGATGGATTGTATGTACTAGTTTCCCATAAGGATTTAATTTCTGTTCGTTTTATGAAACAATCCTGATAATAAAGCCCTATTTAAATTTAGTCTTGTAAAGATTTGACACAGTGAAAAGACTATTCTAAATTGTCGATGTAACCTATGGTAGTTACGATGGAAGTAGCAATAACTCTAGTCAAAAATACATGGTTTCCCTTTCAAAATCTAATGCACTTTTTCATCCTTCTCTGCGAGGCTTTTATACTCTGTTGTGAGGATTATATATGGATGCCCCTAAGCGCCGACGTTACAGCACATTTGGTCTCCTCCACGCCTTCAAAACGGGTCGCCTTGATGATCCCCTTGAGTTTGTGGAAAAGAAGAAACTCACACGGAGTACGGCAATGTTCTTCTCGTCCAGAAACTGCCGGATGCTCAGTACGTTGTGAGTAGGTGCATTACTGTGGTGATGCAGCTACAACTTTTTAAACAATCACTCTTTAATTCACAGCCATCTCCTCCAGGTGTGGAGGCAGAGAAAAGAAATAGGGAGAGAGAGGATGACGAGGCCTTTGCATGGATGCGAGCCGGTGCCGACGTATAAATTCAGGTTACAAAATAAATTTTCTAAACTTGCCTCGGTAAAGATGCTTAAGGAACGAAAAGCGTTGGTAGAAATGTTTTTCCTCGTGTCATATATATATATATATATATATATATATATATATATATATATATATATATATAATGCGATGGTATTTCCATGGGTTCCGGCCTGGGGCCAATATTTAGCAACTTCAACATGAATAACCTAGAAAATAACATACTTGATAGCTCAAAAAACAAACTCCATTTACCTGAGATATGTAGATGGTATTCTCATTTTAGTCAAAAACATAGACGAAATACATGAACTACAAAAACTTAAAAAAGACTTCGGACTTAAGTTAACATACGAACTTAAAAACGGCAATGAAACACCGTTTCTTTATTTATTGATAGATACCAACAACAATACGTTTAATAGTACCCATATAAAAAAGCAAGTAGCATAAACACGTGTTCTGTCAACTATAAAAATGAATGTCCTCCGTATTACAAAATATGTATTAATATGAAACTTAAAGCGTGCAAAGACAAATTCCCAACAAAACATCTTTTCGATACAGAATTATACAAACCCTCATTCTAATGACTTTCCTCATTGCATTGCAGAAGAACAAATGAGACGAGCTATTAAAAATATAAACATAAATAAAAAAGAACATACATCCTCAAATAACTCTAAACATATGAAACTACTTTAGCGTAATCAAATGAATTCTAACTATAAACAGGATGAAAAATACTAAAAAATCTCATTAAAACTAATATATCTGCAACTGATCTCAGTAAAAAGAAAATAAAATTAATTATATACTATGCTAAATTTACTACAACCAACTTAGTCATTCATAATCCTTCTCTGTCAAATGGCGTTTTGCAAAAGACTAACATGTTATATCAATTTAAATGCCCGTTGGGTGATTGCATTTCTGACAAAGTGTTTATAATATGTATGCTACTTTACTACAAGGATCATGACGAGAAGTCTTACTTAAGCGATCATAGTTCAATCTCAGAGCATTTAAAAGAACATTCATGCCCACAGAGTGTAGACAGATAATGCAACAATATTCAACCAAGATAATAATAAGCAAAAACTAAAAATTCTAGAAGCGATTTATATAAGAGAATTGCGATCAAATTTAAAATCACCTAGAAAATTCTTAAATGATTATAGTAGCAAAGTCTATAAAATTTCTAATTTAGAATTTTTAAAAAACAATAAAATAAAAAAAAAAATCTTTTAATCCCATAAAATATACTTCTCAGAAATCAGGTGAGTTACCTTCCTTGCATAACAGGTAAATATTTTCAATCTTACGATGATCATACACAAAAATAGACTCTCAAAAATCACATAAGTTACCTCCCTGGCGTAACGGTTTAATATTTTGAACTTTGCGGTGTCCATGCACACATATCTACAGACACTCAGCAACGGAAGGAAATGAAAGTAGTTGGTAAAATAAAATTATTTGAAGGAAAATTTTGCAATTTTTCTTAATCAATTTTCTAAAGCTATAAATAATTTAATCCGAGTACTTCAGGAAAATAAAAGGAATAAATTTTTAAAAGGAATAAATTTTGCTTATGTTCTTTTAATGTCTCATTGTTCGTTTTCTGTATTTGTTAGTGAGGCTTGAACTCCTTTCTGGACTATTGGAAAAAGTGAATTTCACTTTTGCCGACGGACCGATGAGATATAAAAAAAAAAAACATAAGGAAAATGTATTCCTTTTATTTGCCTGAAGAAGATCACGATCGGAAACTTGTGTAGCAGAAATATGAAGAACAAAATACAATATATTAAATTATATTTATTATATTATACTAAAACAATTCCATATTACAACCAAAAACGTTTGCGGTTTCGCCATTTTTAATATATATATATATATATATATATATATATATATATATATATATATATAGATATATATATATATATATATATATAAATTACGCACGATGCTACAGTTTAAATTCATGAATTACCCAACCGTAAAATCTACCGGACATGAATGATAAAGGTTTGAACTTAAATGATAAAGGTCTGAACTTAAATGATAATAGTCGGAGCTTAAATGATAAAGGTCTAAACTTAAATGATAAAGGTCTGAACTTAAATGATAAAGGTCTGAACTTACGTGATAATAGTCGGAGCTTAAAGGATAAAGGTCTAAACTTAAATGATAAAGGTTTAAACTTAAATGATAAAGGTCTGAATTTAAATGATAAAGGTCTGAACTTACATGATAATAGTCGGAGCTTAAAGGATAAAGGTCTAAACTTAAATGATAAAGGTTTAAACTTAAATGATAAAGGTCTGAACTTACATGATAATAGTCGGAGCTTAAAGGATAAAGGTCTAAACTTAAATGATAAAGGTTTAAACTTAAATGATAAAGGTCTGAACTTACATGATAATAGTCGGAGCTTAAAGGATAAAGGTTTAAACTTAAATGATAAAGGTCTTAACTTAAATGATAAAGGTCTGAACTTAAATGATAAAGGTCTAAACTTAAATGATAAAGGTCTGAACTTAAATGATAATAGTCGGAGCTTAAAGGATAAAGGTCTAAACTTAAATGATAAAGGTCTGAACTTAAATGATAAAGGTCTGAACTTAAATGATAAAGGCCTGGACTTATATGATAAAGGCCTAAATTTAAATGATAAATGTCAGTAATTAAATGATAAAGGTCTAAACTTAAATGATAAAGGTCTGAACTTAAATGATAATAGTCGGAGCTTAAAGGATAAAGGTCTGAACTTAAATGATAAAAGCCTAAACTTAAATGATAAAGTCCTGAATTTAAATGATAGAAGTCGGAGCTTAAATGATAAAGGCCTGAACTTAAATGATAAAGGTCTGAACTTAAATGATAAAGGTCTGAACTTAAATGATTAATCTTGAACTTGTATGATAAAGATCTGAACTTAAATGATAAAGGCCTGAACTTATAAGATAAAGGCCTACATTTAAATGATAAAAGTCGGAACTTAAATGATAAAGGTGCAACTAAAGAACGGAATGCATCTGGACATTTGCCTTGGAAATAAGAATAGAGTTGCTAAATGTTTGCAACATCTGTGGAAAAGAGGCTGCCGAGTGGACGATACGTTTTCTCTCATTATACACTTTAACTTTTATGTATATTGTCAAGCTGGCTTTCATTTTATCTTTACTTTTATTACATGCGTTCCAACAAATAGCTTTCAGATCGCTTTGTTTCATTTCCGTTCTCTTTAATGTCACCAACTTTACTAAGTGGATGTAGTCTTGGACTTCTTCCAGTACTTCAATTATTTACATCCTTCATCTTTTGATCATTTAAACTTGGATTTTATTTTATCTCTCTTCATTTCAAATCTGTATTGAAACCTTGTCTATTAAGGAAATTCTACATTTCTTGTAATTCATCCGAAGATTTTAATATTAGTAAAATGTCGTCATTGAATCGCAAAGGGCTTAAATATTTATCTTTGACGTTTATAGAGGAACGCAGCGAATGGCCTAGCTAACGAGCTTGTTGAAATGGTTGGAAGCACATAGATTAGGAAAGAGTGATAGTAAAAACAACCATTGCCAAGAGCTACAAAGTACAGGCCTTTGTGGAGAACAATGATCACCCACGTCCTGAAAGGGGCGTTTTCAAAATCGTCTGCAAATAGTTTATGTGAAAGCGTACATCCTTATCTCACTCTTTTCCTTATCTTTATTTCAACTCAACCTTTCACGAGTCGAATTACTGCATTAGCGTTATTATTTCGATCAGGCCTCCTCAAAATTATGATGGCTGCCACCCAGCTCATACGGAACATTTCTTTCATCATGCCAGACAATTTTAAAATTTTAACAGTCCATCTAATAAACGAAGCAAATAAAAACTAACAATTTTATTTCATATTATATAGAATAATATTATTGACTAATACACTAGTAGAAAATTAATATTATATAGTTAGTAATCTTATATAGAGTAATATTGACCAGTAGACTAGTAAAAGAGTAAAATTATATAGATAGTAATATTATATAGAGTAATATTATTGACCAATACACCAGTAGAAAATTAATATTATATAGTTAGTAATATTATTGACTAATGGACTAGTAGAAGAGTAATATTATTTACTTATATAATTTTTTTATTATATAATTTACTCTATTTACCTCGATTTAGCTCTGTTGAGCGAGGTACGAAACCGGTGAGCTAGCCCGTTTTTTTATTTTTACTTTTTATTATCATGAATGGTAATAATAAAACTAAGTTTTGTCTATTCATGGCAGTGATAAAATTTTGTACTACCAAACATATCTTTATATATATATATATATATATATATATATATATATATATATATATATATATATATACGCGCGTTTGTGTTTTTGTGTGTTATTGGATTATGACACTTTGTGTCCTTCACAAATTTTGATTGAGCTTTTCAACCACCTGATGAACACCAATGAATGTTCACAAATTTAAAAGCATTGATAAACCAATGACATCCTCACTTCTGTAGATAAATAGGTGCAGCAAAATAAATCGTACATTGCACTGATGAAGTCCCTCAAATGACGAAACGCGTCGGCTACGAATAATTTTTCCTCTTTTCTTTTTATTCATTTTGTTCCTTTATAAATACACTCTATCTGAAAAAATTCTCTCTCTCTCTCTCTCTCTCTCACACACACACACACACACACACACACATACATATATATATATATATATATATATATATATATATATATATATATATTATACAAATAAATATACATTTGATCCTCGCCTTTCATGAGTTTCATGCACATTCAATCGGCAGGCGCAAATTGAGAATTGTAGTAAAATTTTATTAATAAATATATATATATAACCCAAAAAAAATATATATATATATATATATATATATATATATATATATATATATATATATATATATATGTATCTATAGCTAAAATTACTCGTAATCGAGGATACCCATTTAATAGTGCGGCTAGCCAATCCTTATTGCAGGCGCTTGCTCAGGCGCATTTGCGTTTATTCAACAGCCACAGAGCCCACCTGTGGTTCATACTGCAACCATGCTCAGCAGACCTTTGTTACAGTTTCTAGAAAAGACTGTTTTATCTAGCGTGATCAATAATTTGAAAAAGACCAGCACGCTCAAGCCCTCGGCCACGATGATTAGTGACTTCGTGCTAGGACAGCTATCTCTCGACTGCCCCAAAGGTTCCGTCTACCTAATTTCACTCACTAAGGTTGGGTTAATACGTGGTATGGATTTCAGACACTTTCCAAGGGTGCCGCACCCTGGGATCGCTCCCTCCAGTCCGATAACATTAGGAAGTCTCTTTCCTGACAAATCGACCATGGCGAGATTCGAACCCGGGTTCCCATGGTAAGAATGTGAACGTTCTAACCACTCGGTCACGTAATGGGGGAAAATGTATGGCAAATAGAAAAAAACGATTTCGTGTGATGTGTTTTGTCTTTTGGGATTTCATCGGACTAAATTTGTTACATCGGTGCGACTGCACATGCACACGAACGCGGGTTGCTGGTAATTTGATCTGTTTAATGATTGACGTCAATCTTTAGGCCATGTGTATTGTATATTAGCTCGACTATTTATATATGCTGGTTAATAGGACATTATGTATATGTATTTTATTATACTAACGGTTATTGGGTAGGCAGTAATTGTTATATTTCAAATGATTCTAGAAGTTGTCGCGGAGACATAATTGTGTACCGGAATGCGGTTATTTGTAGTTATTGTATAGTGGTGTCTATTAAATTTTAACTCAATATTTATTATTGATTACTTAGTGTATTTTGTAGACAGCATGTGTGATGAACCATATGATAATGTATCACCTTGAACTTATAGCGACAATGGTGACCAGGAGTAATTAGAATATTGAGAGAATGGACAGTTGGAACACATTACAAAGAGATTCAGCGCCTGTTCGACTCTTCCACCTACTATAAAATTAGTAGGAGAGAAGGCCTTGGGGGAACAGTTGCATAGATTGTTCAACTGTCAGACTCACTGCCTCGGCATAGAGGAACTCGAACGAAGCTTTGCCATGGGGCAAAGTTTCGTTCGGGGAGGTAGACAGGCCCTGAACCCGTTTATACGGGTTCTAAGGGAATATTGTTGGCCAAGGCTACGGGCTCGGAAAAACCACAGTAAAATCGGCCTTGTGCCACATACATCCCGCGTGGGAGAGGGGTCTGTAAAATATAACAGTCAAACAGATTGTTCATGACTGTTGAACTCTCTGCCTTGAGTAGACAGGAACCCGGACGAAGCTTTGCTGAAGAGTAAAGTTTCGTCCGGGAAAGTAGACAGGCTCGGACCCGTTTATGCGGGTTCTACAGGAATATTTTTGGCCGAGCCTACGGGCTCAGAGAATCCACGGTCTACTCGGCCTTGTGCCATATACATCCCCCGTCGGATGGGATGTTAAATGTTAACATTCGAATAGATTGAACGCTGGGTTAACCAACACACCCTCACTAGTCATGTAATACTCTTCTGTTGTACTTACTGTTTAATATATGTCAGCAACACTTGTTTTGTTATTTCTCTAACCATCTACTTGCTCACATTACATTATCTTTCTGACTTTCTTTTTAGAAACATTTGACAGCAGAAACATTTGACAGCAGAAACACATTTGCAGAAGCTTTTTAAAGCCATTGCTAGTGTTTGTAAAATACATTTAATTATTAATAATTGCAACAGTTCAACTGTTGTTATTTTAAATTAAGTTTATGAAGTTAAACTTTAAAAAAAAACTGTTTTAAAAATAAGTTTCTTTTCATTTTATTAATTTATCTTGTGTTTTATTTTTAGGTGGGGGTGCGTAAGTGTAATAGCGCCGGGAATGTTACAATGAAAAGGAAAAAGAAGAGAAAGACGTTAGGAGGGCTGGATTTTTAGGTGTTTTCGTTAAAGGTAAATAGAGCCAACGAAGAATTTGGAAAAAAATGTGATAGAGAATGGCCTTACACGGTAGACAATTTCAGATTATTGATCGATTTGGTCTACAATTGAATTTCTCTCGTAGGTTAATCTGGCTATTGAAAAGATAATTAAATTTTATTTAAAGTTCAGCTTCGTAATCTGATCTATTCTGTGTGGAAGATAAGTTGGGGTGTCTTTATTTCCTGTAGGGAAGAAATGTGAGTAATTCACCCAAACAAGGAGGTTAAATGCTCCGATTAAAACCGAATAGATAAACATACATTCCTTAACAGCAAATCTGCTACTTTCGACACTTAAATTAAGATAATAAAAAAATTGAAAAATATCAGTAGAGGAGCAATATCCCATTTAGTGCATATGAAATATAAAGCATTATCACATAAAAGCCTTCTCGCTGTATGTTTCATTTTACTTATAAAATCACGTGATATATATACATACATACATACATACATACATATATATATATATATATATATATATATATTACTTATTATAAAACGCTGATTCTGTGTGTGTGTGTGTGTGTGTGTGTGTGTGTGTACGTTTATATATTGGATCGGATTTCCTACATTTTTCAACCGATTTAAACAAAACTTCACAGGACTACGTAAAATTACCTTGCGGTGGTTCTGACAGCGCCAAAAATTGGAAAAACACAATTGTTTTTGCACAAAATCAATTTGAAAACACGATTAAGAGGCGTCGCGAGAATGAAAGGGGGACAACTCATATCGAGTTATACTTATTATAAAAACCCAGGTTGTGTGTGTGTGTATGTTCGTTTATATATGGGATCGGATTTCCTACATTTTTCAACCGATTTCAACAAAACTTCACTTTTTTTGGCAGGTAGTGTTTCTTATTGTCTTGCACATTTTTTCTTTATTTTTACATTCAGAATGCTTTAAAAATTCCATTTACAAGACAATTGTTTGTAATAAAATTCTATTCAATCGGTAGACTCATAACGATTGAAAACAATGTTTTTTTGTTTGAGTTTGGGTTTGACCAAAAAAAAAAAAAAAAAAAAAAAACTAATTAAGACATGCGTGTCCGTCAACCTTAAACAATAATCTTTGTCAATTTTATTTTTCAGTCTTTATGATGGTCGATACTTGATCTATCTCTTACTGTTACATCCCCGGGCAACGACGGGCTCTACTGCTAGTATATTATAATTATTTGAAAAAAAAATATGATTCTTTCGCTACATAAGATTTCTCATGTTTCAAAAACGATAACGAATGGATCAATATAATTATTAAAATTAAATTGAATTAAAGTATCAAGCCAAATGTTTCATCCTATAGTAAAAATTTAGGATATAACCATTCTTGAAATTTGAAATCTTTATAAACCTGTTCATTCGCAAAATTAATTACTATGAAAACGGCTGTGGCGAACCATTAAAAAATTCAAAAAAGAAAATAATTTTATCCACATAAAAGTCACCTTCGAAAAACAGATCAAGCCGAGATCATGTGTAAATTTCAATCCGAATGATGGCAAAATGTTAAACATCGTTGGTCGTTTCCATATAATTAATTTTATGAATGAAGCCATTTATAAAATGCGTAAATTTCAAAATTGGCTCTTTTTAAATTTTTTTTTTTGAAATGAAATACAAGACAAATACTTTAATAAAAAAATCATTACAATTAAAAATCATTTTCAAAAAATATTAAGTTTATTTCCTTTGAATTCAAGCTGAACAAATTATTTTAATTAATGTTATTTATAACACATTCCTAAAATATGAAATTTTTAAATTATGTGAAAGAATAATTTGAAATTATCTTATATTATTAGATCTTTTTAATTAAATTCTTGGACTTGAAAGATTTAAAATAAAATAAATAGATTTAATTTTAAAATTTAACAAACATTACATTATGGTTTATATTATTTATATAAATATATTATATATATATATATATATATATATATATATATATATATTTTTTTTTTGTGTGTGTGTGCGTTTTGCGGAATATTAAGTGGACATTTAGGTTAAATCAAACGACAGATTTTTTTTTTATTTTTCAACGCAATTCGCTTAAAAATATATATATATATATATATATATATATATATATATGTGGTGTGATGTGAAATGTGTGTAAATAGCCATCTTTTAAATAAATATAGTTTTAATGTTTATATTTATATGATAAGATACTCAATATCAGAGATAGAGCGTGTGTAAATATAAAAGTGAAGATTGAAGTCAACACTTAGAGGTGACAGTCTGTTTCATGCTAGACGCAATCATCAGGTTTGTAAAAAATAATTATAATTTATTAAGGGATTAATTGTATTTATTTAATATATATTAAAATAAAGATATTTAAAAAAATATTAAAAAAAATTATTATTAAAAAAAAACTTTAAAAAAAATAATGTTTTGTATGCCATATATCTTCAAGGTATTAGGTTAAATTATATGATACAGCCTTTTTGGTTGCTTTACACAACACCTGATCCTACATTGAATTTTTATTTGTTTGCATTTATGAACTAAATGAAAAGTTTAATCGTTTTTTTATATAAATGTTGTTCTATATTGTTGTTCATCATCTCACAAAAAAGAATATTAAGGAAATGAAGAAGATGGTTTTCTTTATCAATTTAGAGTGCCTTTATATTGAATCGGGAATGTGAATATTCTAAACGAATTATCAAGTTGCATAAATGCGAAAATACGAAAGATTTCCTTTAATTTTATTCATCCGTAAATTTAAAAGTCAGAATATTAAAGAAAATTTATGGATCTGCGGACCTGAAACTGTTCGGAACAAAAAAAAAGTAACATCTTCTTTTAATCTCTTATTTTTATTCCTCCTTCAATGACATTTAGTCGGTGATAATTTGAAAATCAAGGTAATAAAAGCAGTCAATTCAGACTAGATAATTTGCTATTTAAAGTGATGTCGCATTTATTTCTCTTTTTTTTCTTTCCGTCACTGATTTATCAAAAATGTGATAACCATTTTTTAATTTCAAGGTAATAAAGGCAGTCAATTCAGATGTAGATAATATCGCTCTCGGTGAGAATATACTTTATTTGATTTTCTAAAAGAGGCAGAAACGTACCGATTTAATTTATATCGGTTGAAAAAAATCATAAAGGAAACGGAAGTGTTCTTTAAAAATGTACTTAAAAAAACTTAAATTTTAGCCGGTCGGAAGATACTCTTTCGAGATATTACAAGGATCATAAATCGTAAAAAAAAAAATCTGTGGTCAAATATTTAAAGACCTATTGAATATGATCAAATTATCAGATATCGTGAAAACCAGCAATTTTAATTTTTATATCTTAAAACTTTTAAAGGAACAAACTTTATAAAGTCCTGCAGTTCATTATGCTTTTGTGTTCTTTCCACTTAAGTTCGGGAAGAAAGGCCTGGAGTAGAATATTGTCTTTTCGCCCAACCATACCTCGACAGAAATACTTTCTGTTTTAGCCTCTGGCCATCAATCAAGACGTTCAGAAATTCAATTGATTTTATGCCGGCAAGATTAACTCACAACCAGAAATTAAAACGTTGTTGAAGGCTTTTAAATGCACATTCATTCTGGAGGCTCAGTACAATAATTCAAAAATATTTTTAAGATATTGATTTTACAGGTGCAAGAATGCGAATTTTTTCAAATATATTATTTAGAACATTTAATAAGACTTGAATGCGAAAATAATTGTACATATGAGTCTTTCCTATATATATATATATATATATATATATATATATATATATATATATATATTGCATATATATATTATGAAAAGTGTTTGACATATTTTTTTTAAAAAATACATATATATATATATATATATATAAAAAAAAATATGAAAAACGAAGTTTATAATCATTCTCTCTCTTTCTCTGAATTTATCTATATATATATATATATATATATATATATAAAAAATTAAATGAACACTTTTTAAAGTTTTTTGGATATGTTTCATCACAAAGGATTTAATCAGAATGGAAATTTTTGATGTTTCAAAATTTTAAGATAATATATATATATATATATATATATATATATATATATATATATATTTAATATAAAAATTTTGAAAAAAAAAACAGACCACATGCTCTGAAATTTTTTGGACAATTCTGGATATCATTTACTTTGGAATTAAAATTACCTATACGGATTACCTAAATTTGAATAAACTATATATATATAAAAGAAAATAACAGATAAATATATAATCCGGTGTTTAAAATTGATAGTTTTTTTTATTTTTTACAAAAATAGTGCTCAATGTAAATTTACAGAAGCATAAATATTTATAAATTAAATGATTTAAAATATTTTTTTATACACAGTAATAACTATGTTATCAAAAAAAAAAAAGCTAAAATCTTCAAAATTTTCAAATTATATAATAAATCAAAAGCATTAGTTCTGTTTCATTTTCAAGCGAATTTTGGAAGAACTTATTTTTTAAATTTACTGAGTTTTAAATGCACATATAAATTTATAATTTCCTGTTTTCTTTAAATACAGAGAAATCCAATAATTCAGAAGGGGCGGTACGTGTTATATTTTTTCTTATTTGTTGCTTTAACATCAATTATGAGTTACGTTCGAAAAAGTGGTTACTGTTTATGAATATTTTGGGGTTAAATTTTCAATCAAAATTTTGACATCCGTTAAACGCATGTCGTCTGGGAATTTTATTATTATTATTATTAAATAGTAAAAAAGTAAAATAATTTTTTCGTATTTGAATTTTTCTTTAAACCATTTCTAAAAAGGGGTGTTTGGGTTTAGAATACGTTATATTTAATACAATTTTAAAAATTTTTTTTACTTTTAATTACTAATAGACTATATTTCTTTTTAAAACAAGTAAATGTAAAAAGAATTACTTAAATTATTTGAAATTATTTTTTCATATCAAATATAATAATGTATATTACCAAAAAACAAACAATTTATTTTATTTTATTTTATTTTTAAATATTATTTAAGGAAAAATTTTTTGACAATGAAAGCAATGAATAGCTATTAAATTTTTCTGATTTTAAATTTTTATTTTTTATAAACTTAATAATATATTGTTTGAATGTGTAAAAATGAAAAAAACATGGGTCATTTAGAAACCTACATATTTTAGACTTTTCTTATTAATTTCCATTTTTTGTTTTTAATTTTTATTAAATTCTTTTTTAAAAACGAAAACTAAACATTTTGAAAGGGATGTCTGATTTCTGAAGTTTTTTTAAGTAATGGTTTGTACAACCTATATAGATTTTATGTTTTAAGGATTCTCAATAGATGAGATATTGCATTGGTATACTATGATTCCATGTGCGACATTCATTTTGTAGAGGACAGTTAAAAAAGGTAACTTCAGTTACATACTTTTTGTTTATCTTCATATCTGTTTATTTTTCTTGGAATGGACCTTCAGGTTGTTAAAGAAAAGAATTGAAATGGTCACCTTGATATATTTTAAAAAAAAATTAAAATGGGTCTCTATTAATCACCATAGAGATTTATTTTTTGTTGATTTATAAAGAATGTCTGATAGTCAACTTCTTCAGAACCTTGGCGTCTGCTCGGTCTGACGTTGATAGCTGACCTGAGATGGAAAAAATACATTGAGTCAATTGCATCATCCACTGCGAGGAAAAAAAATTCTCTGTGCCGCGCCAGAAAATTTGGTCCCGGAATCGATACTTCAAATATACAAATCAACCATTCGCCCTTGCATGGAATATTTTTATATATATATGGTCTGGGGCACCTTCTGTTTACCTCGGAGTTCTTGAAAAGATCCAGAGACGGATATTGTTGGAACTTGACTAATGCATGGAATAATAATGCAACATAAAATGTACTTAGAAGAAAATGTATTGAAACAAGAAAGTGTACACAATATTTACATATAGTCTTTTGTATATTCCTGAGAAGACCGTTCCTGGAGAATGTGTTGACTTAGTGGCAGTCGGGCAGAGTCTCTGGATTGAATCTCTTGATTTCTCCCTCTCTTCCCGGTACCAACCATATTTATATGGTCGGTACTCCACTATGCAAATTAGGTGGATCCTACCACAAAAGATATGTAATATAATTGACCCTGATCTGGCGTCTCGTCTACAGTCACTCTCTCACAGACGCACCGTCGCCTCTCTCTGTCTTTTCTACAAATACTTTCATGGTAATTGCTCGATGAGCTGCTTTCACTGGTTCCCAGACTCCATGAATTCAAGCGCCCTACGAGGCTGGCATCCCGCTCTCACCCTTACACTGTAGAAACTTTTAAATGTAGCCGTCTCTTCTACTCCACTAGCTTCATACCTCGCTCCTCTCGCCTGTGGAACACCCTTCCCAATTACTGTTTCCCTGAGAGCTATAATCTCCAATTATTCAAATGTAATGTCAATCGACACCTCCAGTTACCTTGATCTACCCACTATCCTTCTCCTCATCCTTTCTTCTATCTCTCCTATCTGCACTCGCTCCAAATCTTCTGCAACCCCCTGCATCCTAGTGGCTTCACGCCTTGCTCGGGGCGTAATGCTTAAAAAAAAAATGTTCATTAATTTTCGTCTAAGTGTTTATTGAAGATATTAGCATTGTGTTTCTTAATAATTTTTTCTAAGTTTTCAGTACAGCTATAACTTAATTTTAGTGTATTTTTATTGAAAATAGTACTTAGTCCACCATTTTTCTCTAAGGAAAGTGCTTAACTATTAATGCAAAGATTTTTTGTCCTAATTTGTTTCTTTACCATTTGGTTGTATGGGGGTTTATACCAATTTTTTTTTCTCTTTTCTTTTTTTAAACAGTTTCCATTTTTGAATTTTTTTTTTTATAAGTTAGTTTGGGATTTTGTAGCCACTATCTTTTAGAGCTTTATTATAGAAATTAATATGTTCATAGAAAATTCTCATTTGCTGAATTTGTACTTTTTCGATAGATAAAGGTATATGCTTAATTATAGATGGAGGATGATTTGATTTAGGATATATATATATATATAAAATATTGGTATTGGGTTTTTTTTATAAGGTATATATACATTTTTCATTCAATCTAATGTTATATCAAGGAAGTTAACTTTTTTTAATTTAGTGCTTACAGTAATTTTTAAGTCCAGCCTTTTCAATTCTTTATACAATATCTTTCTAATTTTATCGATTTTAAAGTTTGTAGAGTTCTTTATAACCATAAGGCCATCGTCTCTGTATAAACCAATGCCAGTTATATTAATTTCACGGTACGCTGTGAGATTGTATAATATAAAAAGGCCTATAAGATCAGAAGACACACATGAGTCTAGTGATCCCATTGTGATGTCAAAGTGGTCATATGAATATATAGGATGTTTCCTAAGTAATTTTATAAACTTTGGGGGCGGGTTCCTCATACCAATACAAGGGCAAAATCTATATAAGCATATGTTTTTTTGGATTAAGTTTAAATAAAGTTTATGGTAGATGACTCTGTGTTGCCATTTAGACTAGGCTACATTTGTTGTTCATGTACATTTGTAGTTACTCTGTATTTTAACGGGTTTAGTAGTTAACTGAGAAGTGTTCTGTTTAACAATTGTAGGATAATCATATCGTGGCCAGGCAGACGTGATTTTTTATATACGGCCTCGTCAATGGTAATGGGTGGGAGGCTGCACGACTAAATCAGATTGCGTTTCAAAACCGAAGGCAGCAGAATGATCCAAGCTTTGCTGTTATCGATGCGTTGCTGAGGCAGGTTTCGTTGCACCACAAACTATGGATCAAGGAAGACCGAGCTCTGCTCGTACGCCTCACCACGAAGAACACATTAGAGAGGCTGTCGGAGACGGCCCATGTACCAGTACACGTCAAGTGGCCCTAGCATGTCGTACAGTTCCGAGTAACCTATGGATGCTACTTCAACCCCACCAAAGTTTGTAAAAGTATTTTTGATACACCCCAAAAAGAAATTTGAACAGTTACAGCAATCTAATCTCATCCTTTAAACTCAATACACGGAAGGTTATTTGTAAGTATGAACGGATTTTGTTAAAAATTAGCAGACATAATATCAGTAATTTATTCAGTCATATAGTAGAGTAATGGATATCGGCTTGGATTTAGGGAGGAGGCACTAGTGGAGTAATGAATATCGGCTTGGATTGAAGAAAATATTTTTGAGTTCGAATTCAGTCGAATCCATTACATGAAAACTTTGTGCTAATACCGTCGGGAAAGGTATGAAATTCTTCTTCTCCCTCCAGCTATGGGAAAAAAACAGTACAGACTGGGTTCTATATAAATGGAAGGCAACTGGTCTAGGAGAAGGACAACTCTAAATTCAAAACCTTCATGGAGGTTCGTTTGGGGACCTTGTGGCACGTAATGCAGCTGGTCTCTGTGTTCATCCCTTCAAAAAGTGTGGATGGTCCTGCACGAAACCTTCACCACTATAATCAATTCTCATTTGCTGTTGTCATTGGCCAGTCGGTTTTCTTTTTTTGATTTAAATCTTGAATGATACGTAAATTATTACAAATTTATTTTCAATATATATATATATATATATATATATATATATATATATATATATATATATATGAAGAAATATATTTTATATGTGTGAAATAGTTATGGGATAAAGTTTTTATATCAAAGATAGAGCGTATGTAAATATAAATATGAAAGTCGACATTGAAGTCAACACTCACAGGCGATTTTTTGTTTCATGCTAGGCGCAATCGTCATTGATATATATATATATATATATATATATATATATATATATATAGGGTTTATATATTATATCAACATAAATTACTTCAAATTCCTATGCAATACAGGTTTACATTGACTGGAGAAAATTATTATTTTTTTTAAAAAAATTCGTATATTTTTGTAATATTCGATGGGGGTCACTCATATGAATTTTCCGTATAATTAAATTTTTTTTTTTTTTTTAAGTGTTGCATTATTTATGGACGCCAACTCCTACTTCCAGCCCCAACAGGAGGAGAGAGGCAATAAAGGATATAAATATATTAATCTTTTTTAAAGTCATATTTCTGAAAGCAACGGCTAACAATTTTTATTCTTTCAATCTGAGCAATGACCATTTTATTTTGTTCTTTCTCTCACTATTAATTTAAAAAACGTCAAGCTATAAGATAAATTTGAATTTAAGCAAAAAATTGTTTAGATTTTTTTCTATCTTTGGAAGTGAATTGGTCCCGAAATGAATTGTTATAAATTCACATGTATTTGTCTAGCTCAGTCCGACACCGCCCCGCCCAATGACAGACAGGGAAAAAAAGCGATATAAATATATTTCTTTTTTAAATTCATTTTTCCGAAGCCAGCCGCCAATATTTTGACTCTACGAATCAGAATAGTATTTAATCTAGTCTATTCTATCGTTATTACCTCCAAAGTCAAGCTAAATGGTAATTTTGAATTTGAGAAAAGACATTTTTTAATATTTCAATTAATTTGAAAGTTATACGTACATGAATTCGTTGTCGAATTGTTGGCGACTAAGCCGTCTCCCCAACTACAATTAATTCCGACTGAGGAGGGTAGTTAGCAACCCTGGAAGATGGAAAATAAGACATATCAAAGGGCGGAATGACTGACAGCTAACTAGAGGTGGTGTCTCAATAAAATCACCATGGAAAACCATCCATATTTATCTTATGTGAGTTTTGTGTATATAGTCTGGCCTATTTAATTTAAATTATTTTTATTTTTTTCCATCATCCAAATCCCTGTTTAATCCCTCAATTTTTGGATTTATTTTGAAAATAAACTTCAACAACAATCTACGTCTCGCCTCTCGGCTGTCGAACGAAGATGCCAAAAAACACGCATCAGATGTCATATACGTTATGATACGGCTGATTGAATTATACTGCGACTGCGTTTGGTTGAAGTGTACGGCGTCTAAATAACAACATCTCTACTACACTATTCCCCAAGGACGCAGATTGTCACTGCTACCTGAATTTCAATACCTGTCACCCTACCAAACTAAAAGAATCAATTATCTACAGCAGTATCTACGCTTTCAAACAAAATAGTCTTCTAACCTATGAAGCAAAAAAGAATAATTCCAGAGTTCTCATGGGTTTTGATTTTAATTACAATATTCACAAGCTTTCCCACATCTTAACAAAAGATTTCCAGTAATTAAAACTCGACCAAACAATTGGAAAAATTTTCAGCGCAAACCTACTTCTAACTAGGCGTCATCCCCCCCCCAATCAACACACACTCTTAACATCATCGGGTATACAACATTCATCACCTCACCAAGGGAATATGAACTGCAATAACTATATCTCTAACTATATGTCAATACACTATACACCGAACCCACAGATCGTCGCTGCGGGCTAGATTTCAATAGCTGCTACCTCACAAGCCTAAAAAACCAATAATCTACAGCCAAGATTTACGAATAAAATGTATCTGTTCACAAAATGGGGATTGCAAAAAAACACATTCAGTTACTTTCTCAATAGGAATTACCCAATTAAAACTATCGAAAAATCAATTACTAAGACTTCCAAACAAAATAGAAATCCTCTTCTAACCTATGAAACAAAAAAAAAAAATTCCAGAGTTCTCATGGGTTTTGATTTTAATTAAAATATTCACAAGCTTTCCAACATCTTAACAAAAGATTTCCATTATTTAAAAAAACTCGACCAGACAATTGGAAAGATATTTCAAGAATCCACACATGGAAACAAATTACTATGTCCATAATAGAAACAGTCAAAATTTTATATTTAAATTGATCTCTGTTATTATAGAAAAGTCTTTTACAACACGTCAAAACATTAGTTATCAATAATTAGCGCTGCTGTCTTTGTCCTATATAAATGCTTCAGTCGATGTGGCATTCAATGGAATGGAGGCAAGATTTTCTTACTGGGAATTGTTTCAATTTTTATTTAGCTGCCACCCCACAAACCTAAAAAAAGTCATTAATCTACAGCTAATATTTACACATAAAATGTATCTGTTCACAAAATGGGGATTGCAAAAAACACATTCAGTTACTTTCTCAAAAGGAATTACCCAATTAAAACTATCGAAAATCAATTACTAAGTGTTGGGGCGCATCCACCTTCTATCTAGTAATGGACTGGTCCCTCTTATATGTCAGCTCTGGAGAGAGAGTGAGGGGAGCGTCAGAGAGAGAGTCAGCGTTAGCAGTCCAGATAAGCTTACCCGGTACATACCGTTGGACTATAGACTTTGGATATTGTTTCGTACTAACCAACCTTCGTTCTACTAATCACTCTATTGTTAATTGCTTTTATGAATATACCAGTATTTTCCTCTACAACTGTGTTTGTCTTGATTCATACACCGACACGCGGGAAACTCACAACATCTCAACACTAAGTATTCCAAATAAAAGGGAAGTACTCTTTTAACCTATGAAACAAAAAAAAATAATTCCAGAATTCCTATGAGTTTTGATTTTAATTACAATATTCACAAGCTTTCCCACATCTTAAAAGATTACCAGTATTTTAAACTGGACCGAACAATTACAAAATTATTCCACGCCACCCCCTAATATACACAAACTCAACATTCGGTATATATCTTTCACCAAGGGAAGATGGCCTGCAATAAACCCCAATGTTCAAGTGTGTAGAGACATCATCACTGATAGCAGGTTCAACCATCTATTCATGTAGTATTCAAACCAACGTCTCTGAATTTTGATAGTTCAAATCTCGTATATTTGCTTTTCTGTCACAAGTGCAAACAAGGGAATTATGTTGGGGAGACGGGGACAGAATTCCGAATTCGATTTAACAACCACAAGAAAACCATCACAGACAACAACAATAATTTATCAGTCGGAGTACACTTTAACCAACCATTCCATAACGGAGATGAAATCATAAGCGGGCTTTTAGTCACTTCATTCAACAGCCGACAAGACGTAGATCGGAGTTGACGGATTAAACAGGGATTTGGATTTACTCGGAGAGTATAACTTCCACAAGGAAACCTCCAACCACCAACATTCCTCGAAAGATTATGTCCAACTTCTTTGTTTATTCCTCGCATCGTTGAAAAAGAACACAGGCGTGTTCGAAAATTCCGATTTTGAAATCTCTCTCTTCGTGCTTTTTTTTTCAATCAGAAGGTTAATATATAACAAATATCAATTTTATTGGTAACATTGGTATCATTTTGTTGGCCTTTTACCCTTAAAATTTAGTTCTTTCTTCCTATGTGCCGTATCCTTTCAGGACGTATGCGATCATGGCTCTACACCTCCCTCTATCCCTTGCAGCTCTCAACAAGCTCCTTCCCTCTGCCACCTCCCCCAGACCACATTCTGTCATCCACTTGCTTAAAGTCGCTAGGTATGACATTTCTTGTTTTCCCTCGTCTCTCTTTCCTTCTATTCGACCCGTGAGTATCAGGTTCTCCAGGCCCTCCTTTCTCATTATGTGTCCCAGAAACTTCATCTGTCTCTTCCTGATGTTAATTATAAGCCTGCTCCTTGTTTGCATCCTCTCTAACACCTCATCCTTGCTCACACGCTCGGTCCATGATATCCTTAGCATCCTTCTGTAGAACCACATCTCCGTCGCCTCGAGTCACTTCTTCATCTTACAAAAAGAAATCCTCCTGTGTCGCAATACTCTACCCAGCTTTGAACCGGCCAATTTAATCTACATAAAAGGAGCATACGTGGACCACCTTTCATTTCATTCATTTAATTTATAATATATATATATATATATATATAATTTATTTGTGTTTGAATAACACAGCTTTGAAGGAATGGGTTCATAGAATGAATATTCAATACATTTTTCTTGAAAAAAATATTTTGAAATTAAATTTACTATAAATAGTTGATTCCGTATTTAGTTTTGAATAATTCGTGAAAATTTGAGGTATTACAGCTATTTCGTAGTCTTAGAAGCGGGGTGAATAATTCTGTCCACAACTGTATATATGTGAGAAAATTATATATACACTTTTATATACAAGAATGTTAATAATATTGCTAACAAACTGAAAACTATTTAAAATCTGACACGTATCGTTCTTAACAAATTTAGCAGACTAAATTATATTCATAGTTTTAGATTTTTCTAAAGATTGGTGGAATCCAAACAATATTCGCCCACATATGGTTATTATGAAATAATATTGCTCTATGATAATTGTAATGTTTTTTTCTTAATCTTACATTTAATACAAACACCCTTTGAAAATAAAACCTGAATGAACCTGATTCTATAACATTCTAAAAGGTAATGAAGACATTATATGAGTGACACGTACACCAATAACTTATTCGTGCTGCAACCATGGCGAAGACGACTGAACTTGACTTGATAGTTGATGCGTACAAAGGAGGTCATCGATATACACCGCTTTCGAAGCGTTTAAATGTTCCGACATAGGCAAATCGTAACATTATCAAGAAATAAAACGAGACTCATTGTGTTGAGAATAAATTAAGGATTGGATTTAAAAGAATTTTAGAAAGGCAAATTGTTAGAGATATTTTTATGAAGAACAAACTTAACGACAGAGGATATTGTCAATGATGTAAAGGCATCAAGGTTGAATGTATTGAACGAAGACAGTTTAGATGCTTTCATTGATCAGATTTGTCAAACTTGTCTCCCAAGGAAAAATTATTTGATAAAAAGCTAAACACCTTGAAAAATGAAGATTAGCTTTTGGGAAGAAGCTATCTAGAACAGATGGAGTAAATATTTAAATTTTTTTTTCATTGCACCCAGATGAAACCAAACTAAAATTATTTGGTCACATGAATTTACGTTATTTGTGAAGGAAAGTGAAAAGTGAATGAAGCTCACAACCAAAAAATATCATTCCTCCAATAAAGGACGGTGGTGGGAAAATTCTACTCTGGGGATATTTTGCTTGCTTCTGGAAAAAGAAGCTAGGGAATATGTAAGGTATCATGGATAAAGATCTCTAAAATTGTTCTTAAAAAAATATGAAACAAAAGAATAATATTTCTGTATTTGAGGTGTCATGAGATGGACGTTTCAGCATGAAAATTAAATGAAACACATGGCATGACAAATTGTTACAAAATATTTAGATGACAGCAAAATTACGGTATTGGTGAACCCTGCAAAAAGACATAAACCCCAGTGAAAAATTATGGGCATATCTGAAGAAAAAATAAGAGAAAGAAATTTTGATGAATTGGGATGAACTCTAAAAGCTATTTGCTAAGAAATAATGGAGCAAAATAATTATCAGTGTATGTATTGATCTTTTAAATAAACTATCAAAAATGATTAAAGGCAATAATCAAGAATAATGGTTATATAATTGATTATTGAGGCAAAGAGCCGAATTTCATTTTTATGTTAAATTTTTTTGTTGTTGATTTTAAAACTTTATTGTTTGACATTTAAAAAGTTTTGTGTTGGGCTTCAATACACATTTACATTATTCGGACTATCGTCGCCATCTTTTTGTCATATATATTACAATATTTATCGATATTATACTCGTTTGTCCTTTTCTTCAGGTATATAAATAGTGTATATCATATGAAGAAATACGAAAAAATAAGAGACAGCTTTTAAAGTATTTGGCTGTTCTTAAAATAATTTAAAACAACTTTTACAAAATCTGTCTTTATAATACCTCTAGACTTTCAAACATAATGACGGAAACACACATTTTTCTAATGTTATAAAATATTTAGATGACAGCAACATTAAGGTAATAGCGTACCCCGCATAAAGACATAGACCCCATTAAAAATTTATAGGCATACTTGAAGAAAAAAGTAAGAGAAAGAAGTTCTTCGAATTTGGATGAAAGAATGGAGCAAAATCCCTATCAGTGTGTTTAGTGATCTTGCAATAAGCTATCAAAAATAATAAAAGGCTATAATCAAGAATAAAGGTTACATAATTGATTATTGAGGGAAGAGGGGCAATAATTTTGTTTTATGTTAAATATTTTGGGTATTTCTTTTTTATTAATATTTGATATTGAAACAAAAATGTGTGCATCACTGCATATTCTTTCAAATCGATTATTTTATCATTTGTTTCCATGAAAGTTTCCATGATAATTTGAGGTATTACAGCTATTTTGTAATCATGGAAGTGGGGTGAATAATTCTGTCCACAACTGTATATATGTGAGAAAATTATAAATACACTTTTATATACAAGAAGAATGTTAGCAATATTACTAACAAATTGAAAACAATTAATAATCTCACACGTTTCGTCCTTAACAAATTTAGCAGACTAAAGTTAAATTTACGCCGATGTAACGAAACATGCACACGAAAGAGAGGGAAGGTTAGATTCATGAAATTTAAGCGAATGTATTTGGGTTTTTACTTGCAAAGAGTTGGAGATTTAAGACATTCAAAGTAAATATTCGTTTGTATATTTTCTTAGGATTTATTTTGGTCTCTGGAAATCAGAGATAAATATTTTAATTTTAACAATCAATATATTTCCGATATTTTGATGACCTTCTATTAAATATGATGGAAAACTACATTACGTGAAAATGTAGATAAACTAAACAAAGTCGAACATAGGATAGAATAACGATCCATATTTAGTTATCTTTCTTAGATATCATGTTACATCGTACTGACAATAATGTAAAATTAAATGTACATTGATTATTCGTTCTCCAAATTTAACAAACAATGACCTCAAAATTTATATTCTCACCATGTAACAAAATAAAAATGAATAATTGTTGGATTAAAAAGAGACCATTCTGAATTTGTATATATCGATAAATATATTTATGAAGGCAAATTCTCATAAAATCGGATTGAAAATACCGATTTATACTTGAATACAGGTACCTTTTTTATTTCATATTCAACGAGAAATAAAATCTCGTCAAATATTTAAAAAAGATTAGTGGACAATTTAACAAAACTAGCGAATAAAAAAATATAATTCTACCTACCAACTCAACCGCAACTACAGCTGAAAAGAATCTATTTAAGCTTAACACAAAATTTATTACATCTACTTCCAAAATATTAAAAGATCTTTTGTTTGGTATTGACCTGTGACACTATTTAGGGTTGCTAGAAAGAAAGAAAAAAAAGAAAAGGCGAGAATTAAATTTAGGTGATAAGAAGCCATCACTAAAAGGACACTAAACGATGTTATTTTTTGTTTTAACAAAGAAAAGTGGAAAAGATTTTATTTTCATCAGCGAAGAAAGAAAGGATAGATGATAAAATTTAAGATTTGATTTATGACGACGCACCGAATAATGAAAAATTGCCCATGGCAATAATAAAAAATTTCAAATTGGTCAAATTCAAAAGAAGAAGAGAAAAAATTAATCAGGGGTCACGGAAAAAATGTCCGTTGGACCACCCCGCAGAAAGGAAAAGAAAAGAAAGAATAAACCATTAACTATCTTCGGAGATGTCATTTGGTTTTGGAAAAAGGCACCTGTTTTGTGTCCAGACCTGGACTATGATAAAAATTATTTTATCAGAACGAATAATTGGCGACAGGTGCGATATCGCCGGATGACCACCCACTTTAATTTGGCGAAAGGTCTCGTTGATGAATTCCAGGTGACATTCAGGTTAAAATGAGATTAAGAGACCACACTACGGGTCGTAGGGGTTCTGCAGAAGAAAGGAAAGAAAAAAAGAAAAAGAAAAGAAAAAAAAAAATATTTTTTTTTCTTTGAGCGATAATTTTTAAACCGAGGCCAGTCTAGCCACACCCACGCTGCTGAGCGCCCATTGGCTGAATGGTGGCGTGAGCGTTAGGCGAAGGTAAACATGAAGAAGGAGGGGAGGCCTGTTGATGCGCCCCCTGAAGGGATTGGTGTGAGATGCCACTGTGAGAGAGAGGGGAAACCTGTTGACGCCCCTCTGACATTGGGTGAGATACCAATATGAAAAAAAGAATTTGGGAGGACGAATCTTAAAGCAGAAAGACTTCCAAAAATGGAAAATAATAAATTTTCCTGACCGAAAACAAAAAAAAATCCTTATTGTGGATTTAGAATTATCAAGGAACCTCAAACCCCGACAGGCCCACCCCGGTTTTGGTCGGCGTCCATATAAACAGAGTCGCAACGAGTTGAAAAGTTGGCAGTTGATTTGCAGTTGAGTTGAGACAGTTGCGCAGACAAAGTTGAGCTGTGAGCTCTGAGACCCGCCTCGCAGGAAGCTGACTGAAAGATTCCACGCAAATCACGACCTCAACTTCTAACCAAGAACAATTTATTTTTGAAGAACGACTTAGACTCACACCACCAAAACAAGTTTTACGAATATCGCCTGAAGATACACCAAAAACCAGTTTTTAAAGAAAAACAACTTAAGATGTTAAGACTCGCCTAACAAACACAAAGTGTCACGAATCCATATAGCGGTTTGGGAGAAAGACGCAGTCCTGTATTCAGCAACCAGATATAAAATATTGTTATTCCTTTTTTAACACATTTGAACTTTTCGAGTTATTATTTTATTTTCTTTTACATATACTTGTGCGGTATCACCTTTGTTCGGACTCGGCTTGCATTACGGCCCGGCGACTGATTGATTTCGTCTACCTAAGATCAAATCACAACGTGGGTAGGTTAGACTAGAAATCAAAACAGTTACTTCGGTAACCAGACGTTGGAGGCGAGCTGGGAACGACAAGGCTGATACCGAATCTAACCAGATTCCCATCCGAATCAGCAAAAAGGTTAGAACGTCACATTTGGTGCCGCGACCAATACCAAGTCACATTGGTCGTCACAGGACAGGATAGGACGGCGACGGTGCGGATTTCAGACGGGGTGACATCCCAATTGGCACCGCGACAAGGACAGCACGGGGGGCGCGGCAAGGCAGACGTCAGAAATTGGAAACCGACATTAAGGAAGGGAAAAAAAACAAAAGGTTTAAGAAAAATTTGAGGAATTTAAATAAAAGCATATATGAACATAAAAAAGTTTTTTTTAAAAAAATGGAATTTATGCAAATTGTACAAATTTGCTAAATTTAACCATAAAAACGACCATTATTAAAACATTTCAAATAAAAATTAATAAAAAAAAAAATTTATTTACTAAGACTAAAGTCTATTTATGCGTAATTTAATCACTTGATCATCATCAGTAAATGTGCGTCCAGGTTCAAACAACATTTCACCTTTCTAAGCAGATCTATCCTCACAATGTAGGATTCTTTAATAACAAGTAATAAAGCGATAAACAAAAAGAGCTGAGGGAAATTAAATGATTTTGTTAAAATATATTAAACAGGATTTAAAAAAATACATTTTAAAAATTCGAAGTTATTCTCCGATTCCTCAATCACGCCATTCAGATCAATCTAAAAAATCAATTTAGTTTGATGAAATTCCTGTACGACCTTTGCTTCAGACGTAAGACATATTCATCCGAACATGTAATTTGAAAAAAATATTTATAGAAAATCTATCAATTATCATTATATTTATCTGGCTATATATATTTAAAAGGAATCTAATATGGGACATCTAATTATGTATATCTATTATTTATATATATATGATCTAACGAGACAATCTATTTCACCTGTTCATTAACCATATTATCAATCTATCTATCTATATCAATAAATCAATTTATCTAGCTATGGGAATGTTATTTAAACTCACATATACAAATGTTTTTTATATTTGGCATTAAAGCCAATAAAATAAATAATTGTAAATTATGTTGATTTGAAAAGAAAATTTACGTTTCATTTGTCAAAAAATGAGTTATTCGATATAATAAAATGAATATTTATAAATACAAAAGTTCAGGATTGCATTCAAAAAAAATTTAAATTTAATTCTTAAAAATTATTTTTATTGAAATATATTTTCCTTTAAAAAATTTGATTCATGTAGACTAATTAAACACATACAAAACAACATGTACATACACACTATATATATAATATGAAATTTAAAGAGGATTCAATATATATTTTAATGTTTATTATTTATTTTTAAATTTTCTGATTTGAAAAGGAATTTTTTATCAATAAAATTTTTTTTTCATAATATATATATCGATATCAAAAGTTTAGGTAATTTAAAGCGATTTAAAAAAATTATTTTAATGGAAACTATTTAATCATTTATTTTACGTTAGTGTTATTTCAGTCATGTATATAAATATAAAGTTATTTATGACGGATAAAGTAATCTTTTTCATCTCAGAAAGTTGTTGGTTCTGAAAACATTATTTATTGGTGTTTTAATATGAATTTTACTTGTATTTACATGTATTTTCTTTCTGTAAACATTGTGTTTTTTTTTCAAATAATATTCATTTTTGATGATAATATTTTTTTTTAAAATGTTAAATAATTTTTATTTGGTATCTAGAGTTTTCGTGATGTTTGTATTTTATTAAGAAAATATAAATTTGTGGTAAAATTCATAATTAATTTTATTCAGTGATTGTATTTTTTTTTTATATATATATATATATATATATATATTTATATAATTTTTCTCATGTTAATGTATTTATTCGTATATTTTATTCAAGTGAGTTTCGGATGTATTTGGTGGATTTTGACAGCCCGATAATTTTCTAGATGAGATTTGTGGTCGGATAACAAAACGTTAGTCGTCAGGATAATCATAAATCACACTTTTTGAAGGGACGAATCTTAAGAGAGATTCTTGCATATTTGGTGATATATATTTAAAAAATTATTATTAATAGGCAATTTATAAATTTTTTTATATTTAGAAACCAGTTTGCCATTTTAGATAATAATAATAACCTGAGTAAATTTCTGCTATTTTATATATAGCTGGAGGGTTTCAGAATTGGATTCATACCTTTCTAGAGAAGATTATCATCGTTTGAATGTAATGGATAGGAGGAAAATTCGGCTTGCGATTCCTATTATTTGGTTATCTATGGTAATCATTTTATCTATCTCCTATCTATATATATATATATATATATATATATATATATATATATATATATATATATATATATGCAAATTCTGTTTGTGTGTTTGAATGTGTACGAAGAATAAATTTCTGCCTAATTTCAACGTCTTTGTTTTTTTATATAATATTGTCTTTATAATAGATTTATGTTCATCTTTCTCATACATATTTCACCTAAAATTTGAATTAATATTTTTACTATTATTATATTTATGGATTAAATTAATATTTTTATTATCAATTACGACGATATTTTTATATTATTTTAAGGTTAATGAAATTATGTTTAGATTCTTCTTTGTAAAAAAAAATTTTCTAATGAAAAATTATATTATATTTTTTTTTTTTAGCTTTATCAAACGAATTATTAAAAATATTTTCTTTAAATTTAAAATAAAAGAAATTTAATTTATTTATATTGGAAATTCTATTTATTATTATTATTATTATTATTTGGAAGGTTATATTATGTATGTTTTATTTTTTTAAATCTTAACCACAAATAATGGGACAAAATTTATTTAAATATATATATATATATAAATATCTATATATATATATATTAAAAAACAAAGAAAAAAAATAATCTATGTTTTCAAAATTGTTAACTTGTGTAAATCTTTAAAATCTATAAAAAAAATTAAATCAATTTTTCAATTGTTTTATTTTACAATGTCATTTATATTATCAATTGAATTTTTTTTAATTTTTAAAAAAACCATATTAATCTTCTTTTCATTGAAATTATTTCATTCAAGAATCCCTCTATCTCTTTTATAATTTATTTAAATTTATTTTCAAAAAAAAAAATTTTATTAAATCCGAGATATTTTTTTCTTTCTTTAAAATTTCTTCAAATTTATGTTTTTATATCTGTTCAGTTAAATGGTTTCTTAATTCAAAGTACTTCATTATCTGAAAGAGAGAGTTCCAAAACAATGTAAATAAGTTAATTTCTTCGGATAAATATTTTTTTCTTGATTACATAGACATTTAACTGTAAAAATGAAATTTGCACCATTGCTGTCTTTTTTTTAATATCCTTAAAATTTAAATTTGACAAAAAAATTGAATATATATATATATATATATATATATATATATATAGAAAAAAATAGGCAATTATTATTTCTTGTTCGAATTTTAGTATTTTAAAGCCGTAAATCTTTGAATTGAGAGATCATTTAAAACAAAATTTCTCTCTGAAAAGAAAAATCTCAGTTCCATTTTATATATATATATATAAATATAATATATATATTTTTTATCAGTAATTTCTAGAATTTTAAAAAAGTATGTTTTGTTTAACTTTGAATGCCAATAAAAAGTTATTTTTGGAATAAAAATTGATTTAACAAACTGAATATGTAAAAAAATTTATTTGTTTATGTTTTGATGTTGTTTAGCGGCATACCAACACCTATATGAAACAATTTAAAAAGATAATTCTATAAAAAAATTTGAACAATTTTAATTATTCAACTAAAATAGAAATTTAAAATATCAATCAACATATTTATTTTAAATTTATAAAAATACATAAAAGGAAATGTGTGTATATATATGTGTGTGTGTGTGTGTGTGTGTGTGTAACGAATGCACGGCCGCAATTTTCGACGGATTTTAATTTAAAATTTACATGCACATGCTCCAAGTTAGCAGGAAGGCCAAGACCGACTTTGCATTTAAAAACTCCCATCGATAATGGAAATAATCGATTTTTTTTCATGCTTCTACGGCAGTTTTCATGTAGTTTGCGGCCATTTTCTACTGGCCAGAATGAGCCTATAATAGCTGGATGCCACGAATAGGCAGGAAGATTCTATTGGCCAGCGTGAGAGCCAACAGCTGACTGACACGAATGTTAACTAGCATGCTAGCAAAAAAAAAATCGATAGCTGCATTCGTCAC
Source organism: Acanthosepion pharaonis (assembly GCA_903632075.3). Taxonomy (NCBI): domain Eukaryota; kingdom Metazoa; phylum Mollusca; class Cephalopoda; order Sepiida; family Sepiidae; genus Acanthosepion; species Acanthosepion pharaonis. The sequence goes on from CAHIKZ030003420.1 coordinate 56,673, forward strand.
AAGTGGAAAAAATTTAAATCTGCATGGCACTTTACTCCAATTGGCTCATTCGCTTGCTTAAACTCAACGTTGATTCTGATTCCGCAGAACTGGGTTGGATGTGAAAAAGTATTTGTTGTTAACATTCTTTTTTCATTCGGTTTTTCCAGTTACGAGTCCTTTTTTAAAGCTGATCGTTTTGTGTTCATTTTGTTTTAATGTTTAGTATAGAGCTTAGAAAAAATTCGCAGTGTGAGATAGGCAAGAAGTAAGGCATGTAGCAACATCAGCACGGAAAAGGGCACTCCTTTAAAGGCAAGGAAGGGCAAAAATATTTTAAGTCAAGTGATAGCGATTGCTGTATGAGTCGTACGATTTTTGAATCAAGCACGGGCAACGCCGGACCATGCTGCTAGTTACAGATGAAATGTATTGCTGCTTATGTATTGTTGGTATTTTTACTATTAAAATATATTTTTATGCTCTCATAGTTTTTTTTTGTCTGTGGATCAGGGCTCGTTTTTTTCCCCTAGCTGGGATCCTAACAGGTGGTACCACATCGGTTCAGGGTGAATCTGGGAACAACAGTAATTATAGGTGGTTCCCTAACATCAAAACCTCTAATCTCCAAATCAGTTTATCTTCATACTGGCAAATTATAAGAGCCAATTATAAAAAAAATAATACGTAGATACATATCACCTATCGAAAATGATCATCAAATAATATATATATATATATATATATATATATATAAGAAATAAATATAAATATAAAGTTTACTAAATCAGTGAAATTAATTAGCTATTTTTGCCGTCATTGACATAAATTTTACTTAAATAATATTTAAATATAATTAAAAAAAAATGTTACCTAATAATATACATACTTATACTTGATGTGAAAATAATTCTACATGCTGTAAGGGATTCTAATACATTCGCTTGTTCTTAAAAGAAATATAGTATATTAAAAATTAAAAATTAAAATATTTTTCAAATCCTAGTTAAATAAAACGTATTCTAACCTAAACACCCCCCAAAATCTTTAAATATACAAATAGAAAAAAATGCCGTAAGAATTTTTGCCGTTAACAATAAAATTTAAAAAAAAATCCAGGTGACATGCATTTAACGGATGTCAGATTTCATTGAAAAATACATCCGTACCCCTACCAAAATGTAACTAATAACTGATACAACAAAATGCAGCGATAATAAACATGCACACACCCCTTGTCTGGTTGAATTGGATTTTTCTGTATCCTTGGAAACGTGAATTATGATTTTTGCTGTGTCTTTAAATTTCCAGTAATTTTAAAAGTTACTCCAAAACTCGCTTAAGGATGAAATGGAACCAATGTCTTTAATTTAATTACAAAATTAAATGCGGAGCTTTCATTTTCCATTTTTGAAACATGGTTAGAAGAAAACAGAAAAAAAAATATTTTTTAAATGAATATATATATATATATATATATATATATATATATATATATAAATTTGATTAAACATATTTAACAAAATCTTTGATCATTTATTGCCGTATTAAGAAAGTTCGGAATCCGTAGCATATTTTTAAATGGCTGATAGGTCCTCTCTGCCTGAAGGAATTTGCGACACAATCTATCTTATCTTCAATTTTGGTCATGTGACCGTCTGCTGGGCTGAGTAAATATTTTAACTTAATTACCTACTCAAAATTCTATTTGAATTTTTCTATTTGTCATTTGTTGTTTTTTTTTTCTTTAAAAGTATAAAAAAATAGATAAAATTTTTTCCTTCTTTTAGTCTATTTATTTATTTTATTGCTTTAGTTTGGATCTCTTTGCTGGCGACAAAGTGGCCAAATAAAATGACCATAAACTTAAATTAGCGGATATTCTTTCAAATAGGGGAAATCGTTCGTGAAAACATTCGCGACACTTTATTCCATGAAAAGGAAGCAGAAAATGAAAATCGTCTTGCCAAATTGACCGAGCTGAAATTACAGCACAAATTGTCAATGTGATCACACACACGCGAGAGCGCGCGCGCGCACGCACGCATACACGTACACACAGTACATACAAAAAGAATTGAAATGAAACAAAAACAAAAAAAAGAATAAAACGTTTAAAACATAATAACTACCTGTGCCCCGTCTGTATCTGAGCATACGAAGACTGGTTGGGATCTTTTGAGTACGACTCAGACTTACGCGAGAACTACTGACCTTTAACATAGCATCACTATCACTACTGCATTGACTTGCGACGATAACAACAAAATAACTGTTACCTTTATTCTTATTGTTGTTCTTTTTTTTTTTTTCAATAAATATATTTACTTATTTTATCCAACCTTTTGTTTTTCAAGTATATATTGGAAAATTATAATGGAAATATAACTGTTGGAACTTGACTAATGAATGGAATAATAATACAACACAAAATGTACTTAGAACAAAATGTATTGAAACAAGAAAGTGACACAATATTTACATATAGTCTTTTGTATATTCTTGGGAAGACCGTTCCTGGAGAATGTGTTGACTTAGTCGCAGTCGGGCAGAGTCTCTGGATTGAATCTCTTGATTCCTCCACTTTTTGTCTTCCGGTACCAACCATATTTATATGGTCGGTACTCCACTATACAAATTAGGTGGATCCTACCACAACAATAACATTGCCAAAAGGTATTTATATATGAAGATAATAGTAAAAAAATCATTTGTGACATGGAGACTCAAAATATATATATATATATATATTTTCCAGATAGTAAATATTTCGAGATTGTTTGCATGGCCATTTAGGTGAAATACTGTAGAATGTGAGACGTCGGCGATGCTTCGTATTCCTGAACAACAATAAGAAAAGTAACACATCCAAAACCATAGACAAGATTCTGAAATTTTGCTCCCATACAGACGTTAAGAAAGATTGCACAGCACCATATTAATCTAAAAACTTATTTATTTTGAAATCTAAATATTTGAAACGCATTTTATACCTTTTTCAGATAAAATTTTTGTTGTTTTCACTAATCGATATTAAAAAATATAATTTTTTTATAAAAAATGTGTTGCCTGGTATTTTAATATTTACAATTCCATTTTTTTTGTGGGGTCCTTTATTTTAGTTTTGGGACACTAATATAAATTATCAACAATTTCAGAGTGGATCTGGGAACGGCATTTAATCTGAATGGTTTCTAATTTCATCAAAAACCTCCAATAAATTGATCAGATTTCTTTTGCCGGATGTAGTTTCTCATGCCTTCACTATAATGTAAAAGAAATTTGGGATGAAAACCAGGCAGAAGCAGTGATAGAAAGTGATAGTCACGAGATATTTTGTGATTATAGGTTTTTATTAAGTCACTATAATACCGAGAATGTGAATTGATTGCTTGATTGGTTTTTTGGCTGATTTTGTTCAGCGGCATATGAACATCTATGGGTAACTTATACCGAAATAAATATTTTACATTTTTTTGCTTCAACTAAATCTATTCTTAAACGCAATTGCATGCATTCAACTTTAGATAAAAATTATTTCTAGCCATTTTGCAATAAAATGTATTGTGGGTAATTTTACTATAAAATGTATTGTTAATAATTTCTTATATAGAAATGTATTGCTGGTACTTTTACTATAAACATGTATTTTATATTTTCATAGTGTTTTGTTTTTGTTTGGGAGTTCACTATTTTTCCATAGCTTGGATGTATAATATATGTAATTACCACCCTGGGTCATTCTACAATCTTCTATTGGGACGGCAAGCAATTAAGATGTGCCTTCCAAATCATCGTTATATTTCTACAATCTCCAGATCAGAGGGCTTACTGTCGGATGTAGTTGCATTGTTAATTGCAGAAGAATCCAAAGTAGAGTGAAGAGAAATTTCGTCCCGTCTAGAACAGGCGGTGTGTGATTGTTCACTTGCAATAGAACAACTCGATATCTTTAGGCAAACTCCTGCTTAATTAGTGTAAGAAAATCGTTACACCTCGAAACTGTATGTCACGTGGGGTTGCGCTGAAGAACGAATTCACCCTGGATTCTTTAACGATGGTAGTATACTCTGTCATCAGGCAAATAAAAGCCGTTTAAGTTTGCGAAGCAAATATGAGGCCGACATTTTCCAAAGAGTATTTAACCAATGAAGCACAGGCCTTTTTTTTTTTTCTTTTTAAAAATAAGATTCGCTCTGTACAAGGCTCGGGGTTATTTTTTCGAGGTCAGGGTTACATTAAGAATATAAGTTAAATATGTACAGGAGACGGAGATAACGGTTAATTTAGACTTGTATAAGTGAATTAAAGAAACATCCTCCTGGGAGAGTTTTTTAGTGAAGTGGTTCGCAGGAAGATTTCAATTCATTTATTTCTCACCAGTGGAACACAGAGGAAATGTGAGCGGTTTGTTACAATGTCAGTGGCATGGCGTGTTCTAACAGTGAAATTTACTTCTGTTGGAACCACTGAATATATTATGAGATCTAATAAGTTACAATACTTTGTTGACTTTGATGTTTGATCAGAGAAGCATGAACAGGACAATATACATCCAGTACGAGGATAAATGAGTTAAATTAAAAACAAAATCAACATATCTTCTTTACTCATTGATTTATTCATTTTAATTTTCTACACTTTTGCAGATATTTAAAATGATCACTTAAATCTATGTTAAAACTTAAATTGTTAAATGGAGCATATTTAATACAACAGATTTACCAGGAAATATTTTTAAAATGCTTTTATTAAATAGTGCCAATTGTTGGAATTTTTGGGTACCCTGGTGTACTAGTGAGCCAGCCAAAATGAGCTGACTCATTTTGTAGTTCACCAATAGAAGGATTAACCAATCAGAAGGCTCAAAATATTTAATGCGACGTGTATAAAGGCGGCCATTTTTTTTTTTCCTGAATATGCACTGCCAGCCTTTGATATCGAAGACTGAAGAATTACAGAACAGCTGCTGGTGGTATTGGCGATATAGTCAGATTCAGTAGAGTGTCTGGCTCGTGCGTGTTAATCTTTAACGTTGTTTCATTGAACAGATTATGTACTGCGCTGTATTCTATATTCATAGACTATGGTGAACATGGTCAACACCAATAAATGAAAGTAAAGTATGGCGGAAAAATCCAAGCGGTGGTCTCGAGGTTACATCATAGAATATGCTAGAGAGTTAACCTTCAAGGTTTTTGCTTATTCATATAGTAAATCAAAATGTTCAAAATTCTTTCGAAATGTAAATATATACGCAGAAATCTTGTCGCCATTAAATAACCCAAAGGTTGATAAATTTTAAAACAAACTAATGAAACCAAAGAGAAAACAATATTTTATATATTTAAAAAAATATTAAAGGGAATATTTATACTAAAAAATATTATCACTTATGAATTTTTGAAAATATATTAAAGAGAAACATTTTGACAAAAAAAATTAAGAAAGCAATATTATGAAGAAAAAATATTGCCAGCAATACACTTTTGAAGGAAACAAATTACCTGCAATACATTTTTGAAGGAAACAATTTACCTGCAATACATTTATGAAGAAAAATATTGCCAACAATAAAAAGTGTCGGCATGAAATGACCCATTGACGTTTATATGCCGTAAAACAAAACAAACCAGACCAATATATACTGAGATAGATAGATAGATACATAGATAGATAGATATTGCCAGCATTAAATATCTTGTCGGCATTAAATAACCCATTGAGGTTGATATGTTGTAAAATGAAAAAAACAAAAACCAGACCAATATATACTGGAGATAGATAGATAGATAGATAGATAGATTTTTAGATAGATAGAAGATTGCAAAATATTATTAACCTTATAAAAAATCTTGTCGGCATTAAATAATCCATTGACGTTGATATGCCGTAAAACAAAACAAACCAAACAAACATTGAGAGATTCTTTTTTTTTTTTTATATTTTATTGTGTTGTTTCTTCATTGTTATCACAATGTCGGGAATGCAAGTAAACACATATTTATATTTTGGGGAAAAATGTCTCTTGTCTATTCTTTATAGTGCTGCCGAACAAATAAAATACACCGTGAACATTTAGATTATTTCTCTGTGATAAACCTATTTTCGTCTTTGATGGCAGTTTATATCTTGCTGTTTGTTTAAAAGTTTGGAAAGAAGATGAAATAAAATCACCTGGCTTATGGAGGATGTGAAAGACTTTTGTATTGAAGCTTTTGAAATTTTTTTAGTTGGTCAATAGCATTTATATTAAGCGAAAGCAAGGGCACCTCGGCGTAGTGTACTGGTTAGCAAGCTCGTCTCGCTAGAAGAGTTGCAACTGATTTCGATCCTTACTGGGTGCCCGGTACTTTCGGCCATTTGCCTCATCTAAGCTACGCTTAGAAAATCAATATATTAAGTGAAATCAAATTCGTTGATTGTCGGAGACCAGGCTGGCTTGTGAATGACAACACTTGGGGTACGGAGTTATTTGATGGTAAATCAAACGGAGGTAAAAGAGGCTAAACACTTCTTCTGTATGCCGTCTTCCTTTCAGGAGGTAAGCGATCATGGCACTCCACAACGTCCTATCATTGTTAGCTGTTAGCTACTTTTGCCAAGCCTGTCGCCATCCATTCAAACAAGATAGTTACAAGATAGTGACGAAAAAAAACCTGTCTCTCTTGACTACGATAGCGCCGTTTCCTTATTATAAGCCAAAATAAATTTCAACTGTCTCTCGGAGGTACGGTGGAGTAATGGATAGCGGCTTGGATTGAGGTATCGAAGAGCCGAGTTCGAATTCCGGGCGAAACCATTACATTCACTTACGTGCTAATACCCTAAAGATGTGAATCCTCTTCTTCTCTCTCCAGCTATGGGTAAAAGCAGAACAAACAGCGTTCTATAGCCATGGATGGCAACTGGTCTAGAAGAAGGAAAACTCTGAATTCAAAAACCTGCGGAGGGTCGTTTGGGATGGTTCTGCACGAAACCTTCTCCACTATAATCAAAGTGAATTCCAAATTCCCATGAAACTCAAATATTGGAGCCGGCTCAACCCACCCCGGGTGAATGCTGTTACAGGTACAACTGTCTCTCCCTTATTCTGGGTATAATTATCCATTTTTTTTTTTCACTTTCCTTACTATTTCTTCATTTTTATGTGTTCCGTTCATGGAATATCCAGCATCCTTCTGTAGAACAAAATTTCTGTTAACTCCAGTTTACTCTTCATCTGTGAGGTGATTGACCAGCATTCATATCTATACAATAGATCTCATATTACTTAACAGTGAACATTCATTACTTTTTTCACGAATCATCGTAATATATCACGTGGTTTGAGAAGTGGAAGTTTAAAATTAATATTGTCATGATAAATGAGGGGGTGAGATATGGATGGAGGGAAACAAAAAAAAATATTTCATCCCAAGGAAGGTGATAAAGCCACTAAGGCGTAAGTTGTTACTGACTGAAAAAATAAGAGAAAATGAAAAAAAATATGGAGAGAGAACAATAAATGAAATGGAATTAAGAGTAAATCAGACAACGATTGCTACTGCGTTTGTATTTTTGTAAGATCAAATTTGACTGGAAAGCAAGAAGCCGAAAGTTTGTTCCCACAAGCGAGAAGTGCGTGAGAAGAAACTGTTAGCATAGAACTTACGATTTTGTCTAGCCATTTCAATTGAAAAATGTATGGGACCTTGCGGACGATCTGGTACTATGTTTAAAACCCTAAAGTCGAACTATCGAAGCGGAAAGCATTATTTGTTTTGCAAAAAGACTAAAATGTGGCACAAGGCAAAAAGAGAGAATAGGGTGGGGGGCTGCTCTTCAATTTGACTTATCTTAAACTTAGCTAGCCACGATTACTGACCCAAACATACCTCAACATTCTTTAAACCAAAACAACAGGTTGTTACTTACCATTCTTACTAGAATCACCAATATACCAACAAGTCTCTATGGAGTCCTCACTAGTTCCGATATGATTTTTAAGTATTCCACCCCAACCAACGCGGGTTTGCCAGTAGCACGCAAGGGGTTACAGACACTGGGATCAAGAATAAAGAGGCGTGATAGGGAAAAGGATAAAGAGAAGGACGGGAATCTGGATCAAGTTATCTGCAGATGTCTATTGACATTGCATTTGAATATTTGGAGATTATAGCTATCAGGAAAGGAAGTAAGAGGAAGGGAGTTCCACAGAGGGGAAGTGCGAGACATGAAGCTATTTGGAGTAGAAGAGACGGCTAGATTTAACTGTTTCGACAGTAAAAGGGTGGAACTCAGATGCCATCCTATTAGCACGTTTAAATTCATGCAGTTTTGGAACCAGCGAAAGTAGCTCGGCGGAGCAGTTGCCATGAATGTGTTTGTAGAAAAGACAGAGGGAAGCGACGGCACGTCTTTGAGAGAACGACTGTAAACGAGATGCCAGATCTATTTGTCGTGAAGAGGAAATCTCATCAGAACAATTACCATGAAAATATTTATAGAAAAGGCCCAGGAAAATTATGTTTCGGTGGTGGAAAGTGAATAACACCGAGATGCCAGGTATGGATAACATTGCTGAATCTTTTTGGATTTTATCAACAATCTGCAAATGCACTGCAGAAGCAGACGTGGCGGCAATATTCAATGTATGGGTGAACAGTAGACTTATAAATATATAAGACGGATTCTGTTGAGAAAATTGTCTACCACAGCACAGTGGGCCATGACTCTTGACTTTGAAGGCGTTAAGATTTTAGTGTTCAGAGAAGTCTGAAATTTCTTCCTACATTTGGAATACGGTAGAAATGTTGTTGATTCAACTCGGTGGAAGTAGCATGGCCTGTCCTAGCTGTGAATGTCTGAACTGGAGAAACTAAAGACTGGAGCTTGTCTGATAATTTAAGAAAGAGTATTAGTCCGATTTGAAAGGGCGAAGGTTCAAGAGGAAATCGAACCTTGTGCCTGATGTTAGTTTCCAGCAAGTTTAAAAATTACGCTGTCTGTTATTCATTTACTTTTCTGTGTCGTTATATTAACATCATTAACGGGATGGCGGGCACAAAATGAAGCAACATAGATAAAATGGTTTGTCATTAAATGAAGGATTTTTAAAAAATTTGAACGCTTTTTTCCTCTCCATGCTGTCTCAAACGTGAGTAAACACAGATGGTTCTAATTCGTTTACGCTCAGATTGATTTTGTCACGGTCGGAGATGTAATCACCGTCTGCGTAAAAGATAACAAGTTTCTTGTCACTTTCTTGGGTCAGTCAACCAATTTAGGCGTGGTCATAAGAATCATTAGAATATGTCTGATTTTTGTGGTACCCATTAAATTTCCAGTCAGTTATGTGCCATGCATGATATACGCTTAGGCGATCATGTATCTTTCGATACATAACTGACGAGGCAGGTTTTTTTTTTCCTGCAGTAGGTTTCTATTTCTTTCTGCATCCAAAGCTACAGAACCCGGTCTCTCCTGCTATTTACTCATAGCTGGAAGGGGAAGAAGATAAATACCTTTCCCAATTAAGCACGTAAGTGAATGTAATGGACTCGACTGGAATTCGAACTCGTCTCTCCGATTCCTCAATCCGAGTCTTCGCTATTTTGTGTTAAAATACATACACACATATATCTGAATCGATTTAATGGAAGTCAATTTGCTTATTCTATTTCAAAGATAGGATGTGTGCGCAGTGTAATTGATAGCTGATCTAAATGAGAAAATATCTTTCAATTCTTCTTAAAAAGTGCGGGAAAAAGAAATACGGGATACTAGACAGTTATGTGCCATGCGTGATACACGCTTAGAGCATCATGTATCGAAAGATACATGACTGACGAGGCAGATTTTTTCCGCAGTAGGTTGCCATTTCTTTCTGCATTAGACCAGTTGCCATCCAAAACTATAGAACCCGGTCTGTCTTGCTGTTTAACCTTAGCTGGGAGGGAAAGAAGCGGATTGATACCTTTTCCAACGGTATGAGCACTTAAGTGAATGCAATGGATTCGACTAGAATTCGAACTCAGCTCTCCGATTCCTTAATCTGAGCCACTATTCATTACTCCACCGTGAGCCTAGGGAATTTGGTAAGATATACTTATGTTCCCATGGCCAATATATTACATCACTTCCAGTTAATAATATTATACGTTTATTAAAAATATTGAAATTAAAGTATTTTCTGGCTATCATGTCCTTTATGCAATAATTTTTGAATATTTTTTTGTTAAAAATTTATCTTTTTATTTTCGCAATTATGTAGAAAGAAAATACTTTTCAAGATCATTACAAAGTAGATGATTCGATAAATTTAACGTGTTGATTGTTAAACTTCCTATAGTTGAAATAGCCAAAGACCTAATTTGTTAAATCTGAAAGAAAAAGAAAAAAAATAATTAGACAGTTAAACTTAATACACATTTAAAACTGATCCAAGTTATTTGAACACCCTATATTTTAGAAAATTGTCTTTTTTTCCCAGATGTTGAACAATCTTAATTAAACTATATATTCATCATGAGAGAAAAAAAACGTTATTAAATAAATTACAACCACTTTCAATAATGTTCATCCAACTGGAATAAAAATATTAATTAAAAATTAAGACGTTCAAAAGCAAGTAAACCATTACATTTAATATTTGGTGACTGTTCCTTTTAAGGTTACAATGTCAACCAGCCTTTTTCTATAACTTTTAAGTTTCTGACAGTAATGAGTGCCAAATTTTGACCATGTCTCTTGGCAAAACTCTCGATATAACCTGGGTTTATTGCATACAGTACCTCCCCTCATTAGAATCGCAGATTTTCAATTGGGATCAGGCCGCTCAAAGACTTGAAATTTCTTTTTACGAACACATTCTTTTGTTGATTTCGTTTGCTGCTTAAGATCATTGTCTTGTTGAAAGTTCTAGCCTTGACTTAAACCCAACTTTTGAACTGAGGACAAAAAACACTCATTCAAAATTGCTTGGTATCTTGCAGAGTCAATTGTGTTATTAAAGTGTACTATTTTGCCTCTTCCAGCTGCAGCAAAGGACCCACAAATCATAATGATATCACTGCCATGTTTTAAAGCTCGCCAGATATACCACCTATTGCTCCTCCCTAAAACCTCCAGTTTGGTCTCATCTGACCATAAAAATTTTTGCCAGCTTATTAATATGAGCTTTGGCATAGTTCAAGTAAGCATGCATCTACTATTTCATAAGTAGCGGCTTTTTGTCAGCCGACGATTACAAAGGGCGTGAAACCTAGGGTAAAAAAACTAACATCAGTCCAACTAATTATGCTAATTCTATCACTGATATTAACCTATTACCGGACATGAGCCCCATTTGGGGATCTGTTAAAATTTAACTCACTACATGTTATTCCTTGTATTTACATTGAATTGCTTACATACATTGCATTTGCAGAGGTATATTTTACAACACTTAGCCTTTAAAGTTTTTATTATTAGCCGTAAGAAGACACTTTCTGTCGTAATTTTACATTTCACGAGTAGAAAAATAATGACTATTTTGAAAAGTATTTTTTTTATTATTTCTGATCAATATTATTTTTTGAAGTTTTATACACATACATATTTGATATTCTACTTTCTATAAAAACGACAGAGGTAACTATTGAAATTAAACATAAGAAATAAGTCCTAAGATACCTTTGGCAGTTAGTGGGTTAAGCGCTTTCCATTAAGTACCGTGTATATATAATATATAAACAATATATATATAAATTGCACACACACACACACACACACACACACACACACACACACACACACACACACACATATATATATATATATTTATATTTATATACATAGACATTATAGATATATATGTGTGTCTGTCTGTCTGTGTGTCTGTGTTTGTGTATTTAGACAGGATATCTTTATTCAAGCATGTTTGGTTGACTAATCTAGACCTAATATTCATATTTATTTTATTTTAATCTTCTCCATTTCAAGAATCAATTTCTTAGTTCTGTTATTAAACTTATTTAAAAAAGACGCCGTAGTTTTTCTCATTCCTTTTGTTTTCCGAAGTATTTTCAATTTAATCTAAGATCAAATTTCAAAAATTATATAAATGAACAATCAAATAAATAAATAGTGTTTAAAATTTTTGTTGTCAATTCTCAAGGACAGAATATGTAGAAATTCACTTTCATCCTATGTTTAGGTTTTATTCTAATTTCTAATTTTTGCTTTTTAAAACCACTAAACATTACCGGGGTGGGGGTGAAGGTAGTTAAAATGGTGTCAGGGAAAAAAAACGACCTTTTGATACTATGCCTTATTGGGACACGCCTGCTCAAGCTTCCCCAACGATGTTCTAGAAACACACATTTGATATTCCTTTTCCGGTCTGAGTCCTCTGATTCCACCACATCACAAATGTGCCCTATGTGATTGTGAAATATTGACTCTGAATGTTAAATTAAGACAAAAACTAACAGCGGCGTTCCATGTATCAATTTACCATTATTTTTGATTTCTAATACGGTGAATTGTCTTGCTGGAATTGGTCACTAGATCATGGATCCAATGTAATCCTAAACTGAGTTACACGAAAAGCTAAAATGCCTACGTAGGATAAGCGATTAATTTAATTGGTTTTTATTGCTATCAGGATTACCAATGTAAGAAAAAAGAATATTTCGATGTCACCAAAACCACCAGACTGGCCCGTTAATAACCATCTATTCGCGTTGTTCAATCAATTTTTTTGCAGTTCAAACTGAATAACGCATCAAAAATCGAGCCTTATCAAAAGCAATATTTTTTTTTTTCTAATCTATTGTCCGCTTTTTATGATTCCTGGGAAACTAGAGCATGTTCTTCTTTTTTTGTAAGTGAAATCTGTGGCACTAGGTGTTATATCTTGTTGGCACATTTCATATATTTCGAGGTCCGTTATATTGCATGTTCAGGGATGCTCGTCTGTATACCTCTGTTGTAAAAAGAGCTTACCTGAGCTACTGATTCGCTTCTTTCAACTACAAACAGTGTGTCCGTTTTGACTCGATCTCCTTCATCATCAAGGGATTTTCGCCATGAGAACCTCAACTGATTGATACATCTTTCTTCTTTTAAACCATCCCCTGAATAAGATAGAGAAAATCATAGAAGATCAGCATATTTTTAAATACTAAAATCTTCCCGTCTAGCACTAAAAAAGACGGCACTCTGAAAGTCAATGAGGCACTGAGGCACTGAGGTAAAAATTATTCCCTATAGAAATGCCGAGAATTGAATTCAGGAGTGGGGGCGTCGTGACTATGTTTGAATGGTATAACTAGTAAATTGCAGCACGTTATTAGTTGAAAGTAAATTTGCATATAATAGTATTTATTGAAAAGGTTATATATATATATATATATATATATATATATATATATATATATATATATATATAATAATAAAAGAAAGAACAGTAAGATATATAATCCGGTGTTCTTACTGATATTTTTATTTTTACAAAACAGTGCTAAATGTAAATTTACAGAACATAAATATTAGAAATTAACTAATTTAAAACTATGGATCCTTCGCTACACAGGAATTACCATGTTTCAAAAACCGAAGCTAAATTTTTGTTTTTTACTTCTCAGTAATAAGAGGGCAACGAACAAATCTATTTCCATATCTGAGGATGTCTGTAGGAACAGACGAAAGCTTGTAAAAACTAAAAAAGACCTTATGAAACTGGAATTTATAAACAGGGATATTATCATTCATATACAGGTTCGGGGTTAGTATAACTTATTGAAATTGTTTGCGAAGATGTATTCTCGCCATTTAAATCATTAACCTCTATATTTGTTTCTTGTATGAATGATTCATGTAATTATATATATTTAAATCCTCTCTAATTTTAACCATGTCACTCACACCACTCCTCGCTGCCCTCTCTGTTAAATTACATAAACTTAATACTACCCGTCAAAAGTGTAAATTTTCATTTCATTTTTCGTTTCACCTTTTGTTAGTGATGTCTGATGATCTAGAGTACTTTAAAAGGCCTCTGGTGAAATAAACTATTACAATGGAGCCTTAAAGTGGTCTATTTTTTCTTTTATATATATATATATATATATATATATATATATATATATATATATATATATATATATAAGATAAATTGATTAACATATCTAAATGCAAACTAACAGACCACGAAAATGAATTACTCAACCTTGGATATAACTGTCATCTTTACAGACAGTACAACAGATTGGATAAAATACAACTGAAATTGAAATGTTATATCAAAACATACAAAAGCCTAAAGAACAAAAAATAATAAAACAGAACTAAAATTTCGTAATCTACTCGAAGCTAAAGCAATAAAAAAAACAGACAAGAGAAAAGAAAAAAAAATGGTCCATACTCCTAACAAAATAATTAGAAGTCGCTGCCAAGTAACGATATAACCATACTCGTACAATTTTTCAGAAAGCAGATAAAACCAATATCTTTGTTGTATGAAATAAATCTGACGATAATTCCAAATTACAACAAATAATTGACGATCGCACCAAATGTAAACAAGTCAACAAAAATCCTATTAACCAATTGAAATTGAAAAACAACAAACTGAACACAGCCAACAACGTAGAGCAAGACAACTTAAAACTTCCCAAAATAATTGGTGACTACAAACCGGGATACATGTATGGAACAATAAAAATGCTTAAACCTAACTTCCCTCTCCATCCTATCATATCACAAATCTACCAATTAACCATAAATGATTAACCAAGTCATTACACCATACATATCTAGTAAATACAGTATTAAATCAACTCACGAATTAATCCATATATTAAAAACATAAAAAACATAATAATGAGACCATAGCCTCGCTTGATGCTGAAAGTTTATTTACCAATGTTCCAGTTAGAGAAACGATTAATATAATTATAAAGAATATTTGCAACAATCTATATCTCCATCTACTAAAAATTAAATCTAACATGTGACGGAAACTACTTTTGAAACTATTACCGAGGTCCCTTTTTATGACCATCAAAATAATATCTACGTACAACATGGGGGAATTTCCCATGGCTTCAGTTCTGGGACCAAAATTTAGTAACTTCTACATGATTAATCTTGAAAATAAGATATTTAATACCACTAAAATACCTTCCCTCTACCTAAGAAATGTAGACGATATTTTCATCTTAAAACTTAGAGGAAATGCATGAACTGCAAAAAAAAAAAAAAAAAAGAAAATCTTCGTTCTTAAATTCACATTTGAAATTAACAATATAATTCCTTTTCTTGATATATTGACAGACACCAATAATAATAAATTTAAAATCTCATATAAAAAAAACTACTAGCATGAACACGTGCAGTCTCAACTCTAAACATAAATGTTCTATTACAAGACAGCAATTATACAAAATTTAATAAACTGTGCAAAATTTTCTACACTGAATTAAAAAAAAAAAAACTCTTATGAATAACGACTTTCTTAATTACATTGTTGATAAAAAAAGACGAGCTATTAGAAAAATTAAAATAAATAGAAAAGAACATAATACTTCGTCAAATAACCCTATACATATCAACCTATTATACCGCAAAAACAATTTAAGATGAAAAAAATCTTATAAAACTCATAAGTACTAATATATTTCCCACTGATCCAAGTAAAAAAAAAAAAAACATAAATAAATAAAATGAATTATATAGTATACTAAATTTAATGCAACCAACTTAATAATTCGCAATAGCTCTTTTCCGCCAACTAATGATTTGCAAAAGACCAACATCGTATATCAATTTAAAACTTCTTTGGGAGTTTGTATCTCTGACAAAAAAGTATATATATATATATATATATATATATATATATATATATATATATATATATATCTTTTTAATGACAACAACGTTATCAAGGATACTACACTACATAAACAGATTCAAATTTCATTGCACAACATTTAAAAGAACATTTCTGTCCAAAATCATAATTTAGGGAAATATTAATTGCCAATGCAAGTATACTCTACCATGAAAATAAAAACAAAAAGTTCAAATTCTTGAGACCCTCTATGTTAGAAAAATACAACCAGCACTAAAAAGGTTAGCTATGAGAATAGCAACAATGTTTTAAATTGTCTATAATGCCAATGTAGTTAAAATACTTAATAATAAAACATACAATTATAAAAATGAAAGTTACATCCCTTAGATAAAGTATTAAAAAACATCATAGCTGTAACAGTCAATTTTTAAATTAAGTATAACGTTGATCGTTCATACGTATAAAAAATAATTATAACAGAGTCCGTTTCATGCACATTTGCAAAAAAAAATCACAAGTATCAATTAGATCTTTTTTTTTTCCTTTTGGCAATTCTAATTTTCATTTTAATCCTCTAAATCCTCGGACTAACGTCTTAATGTTAATATTAATTTCATTAAAAAAAGGTGTGTAGTTTTTCATTTCTTTTATTTCCCCAAGTACTTTCAATATCATCCAACATCATCTCCCCCCCCACGCCCCGAAGGTAATCTTGGATGAGATTGAAAGTACTTGGAAAAATAAAAGAAATAAAAAACCTACGACAACTTTGTTTAATGAAATTAATATTAACAATAAATTGACGTAATGTACCCAGATTATTCAACCAAACATCCCTGAATGAAGATATGCTGCATATATATTTATATATATATATATATATATATATATATATATATATATATATATATATATATATATATATAGGCAGCAATCCTTCGCTTATGCATGTTTCATTAAAAACGACAGACAATATTAATTATTTAAGCTTTTTATTTATTTTTCTTGTGTTCGAACAAGAATTTATTTTCTGGACAAAAGAGTGTTAAAAACTGTCCAAATATTTTATGTATATATTTTTATATATATGTAAATATTTCCAAATCAATGATATATATATATATATATATATATATATATATATATATATATATATATATATATATATATATATTCCCTAGGTAATGATGTAATGATGTATATTTTTTGAAATATTTTTAACGTCAAAAACGACATTATTAAATCATTATTTTGCAATTAACCTAATATATATATATATATATATATATATATATATATATATATATATATATATATATATATATATATATATTTGGGTGTTTGACCTTAATTTCAAACATGTTTCATTGAAGGTACATGCAAAACAAGGACAATTTGATGAATTTTTATTGCATTTTCTCGTATTCTTAAATATTTCCGTTTGATGGTGGGGAAAGAATGCAAACATTGTCTGTTGACCTAAACGTTTCTGCCAATTCTTTAGCCATCTTCAAGGGTTTTTTTGTTAATTTCTTTTTATGGTTGTCTTTTAAGATTTTTTGTGTGATGCCTATTGAATGGTAGTGGCTTTTGTTCACACTAGCCCAGGAAAAGGACATGGCTGGAATTACAGCTGGTGTCTTTCTATTAAAAAAAAAATATTTACACACATTATTACCGCGTTTAAATTTAAGTTTCGTTAATATTGGATATACACACACACACACACACACACACACACACATATATATATATATATATATATATATATATATATATATATATAATTTATGAAAATTTTTATAAACCAACTGACTAGGCGGCATCATCATTAGCGCTTAACGCTGGTGGCTTCAGGGGCGCCAGCATGTAAAAATAAACTGGCAATATTACTACTAGTTGACTGCTAGAGGTCCACTGGTGGCCCGATGGTAGTCTACTGATGACTTTGCCACATTATAAACCGCTGGCTGCCTCTTAAAGAATTTAAATGAAGTTGCCATCAGGAGGCCATTAGCGGCTTGCGTGTAGTATATCATATATATATATATATATATATATATATATATATATATATATATATATATATATATATATATATATATATAAAAAAAACAAAAAGAACAGTAAGATATAAAATCCGGTGTTCTTATAGAAATTTTATTTTTACAAAATAGTGCTCAATGTAAATTTACAGAGCATTAATAATTTAAATTAATTGATTTAAAAAAAATGGTTATTTTCGCTACAGTTCCAACCATGTTTCAAAAAGAAAGCTAAAAACCCTAATTTTTTTTTTTTGCAAATAAATTAAAAGCATTAGTTCCATTTCATCTTCAAAAATTTCCCAACTTGTTATGTTTAAAGTTAACTTTTAAAATTTACCGGGTTTTAAATATGATAGCTAAAAAACTGTTTTACCGAAGAATATTCTGAAAAATGGAAACGTGATTTTATTTTTTATTCAATTTTAGTAGAATCCAATTCTCCTTAACCATGAAATTTAATGCATTTTTTTTATTTGCAAAATATTTAAGGGGTTTTATTTTAAAAAGGAAACATGGTTGGAATAATGGATGAAAAAATATTTTTATATTTTAAAAAAATTAATTTATAAATATATATATATATATATATATATATATATATATATATATATAACCCCCCACGCAAGCCAGAATAGGCTAAAACATATTCAAATTTAGACATCCCCACCTTACCCTGACTTGACATCTATGAAAGTAACTCTATACTGATACTTATTATTAACACCCAACACATGCCTACCTAATTTAAACAATTCGCCCTAGCTGTTACCATGGAAATTTTGATTTCAATTATTAAAACACGTAAATTTCTGAAATATGTTATTCCAAAAAAAATTCGCTTGAAGATGGAACAGAGCTTTCTTTAACTCAATTTAATTCAAATAATTATATTGAAGTTTTCGGCTCTTGTTTTGAAACATGAGACCTCTTATGTCGCGAGTTGGAATCAGATTTTTAAATAAATAATTATAATTTTTGCTCTACATTTGTATCGAGGTCTCGAGCACTATTTTTTTTTTAAATAATAACTAAAATACTAAGGAATTTTTGGATCTACCTAACCAGTTCTTTCCTATTTTCTATATATTTTCAAAATATATATATATATATATATATATATATATATATATAGATATATATATATATATATAGAGAGAGAGAGAGAAAGAAGAGAAGAAAGAGAGAGATGTTTCACTGAAAACCGCCGACAAGAAAGAATTTTTAATTAATCTTTTATTGAGTTTTCCATTCTTCTGTCAACATTACACTATTTAGCAGTGTAGATAGCGTGTTAAAAGCTTACTAAAGATAGTAGTCATACTCAAGTCAACTGCCCACACATAGAATGTGACCGCCAAAAAGTAAACAGCACCCGCTGCACATACTCCATACAGCAAAACTACATAGAAAGAGCACACAGAAATTCTACATCCTTGATAATGGCTAGAGAACTGGTCGAAAGCCATCGGAACAATTATAGCTATTGATCATTCATATATTCTTTAAATCCCGTAAAATGAAAAATGTTCAAATGCTGGGAAAATACACTAAAAGATCAATTAAATCTTCCTTGTCGGCTGTTTGTGTGTGTGTGCAAAGAGAATGGGCCATAGAGAGGGAGAGAAAGAATGAAATAGAAAGAGAGAGACAGAGATAGATAGAGAGAGAGAGAGAGAGAGAGGGACATTTTGGAAGGGAGAGAAAGCGAGAGAAGAAAAAAGAGGTTCACCATAGCGTGAGTTTTAGCAATCTGCTCTTCAAACCACTCTCATTTGTCGTACGTTCAATAAACACCAGGTGTAATACAGTTCTGCTTTTACTGAAAACAAGGTAATCTTTGGAGTTACTTATTAATTTACGCAGGTACGTATATCTTCTAGCCTTTATAGCCAGGTGTTTATACCCTGTACGTAATCCGTATTTTTGTTGTTGAAGCTAAAAGTCGCCTTTGGATGATAATTGCAATCCATTCCTCTGTACAAATCTTTCATGTACTCATCCTAGTAAATATATAATTAAGGAGATGGATAACGAGGGAGTTATCTAGAATAATTAATATTTATAAACACAGACAGGAAAACATTCTTTGATCGAAAAAATATTTGCGTATATATTTGTATATATTTTCTACTTATCTTTGAAATAAACAAGTCGAAAAGTATCTCTATCTATAAAAGGCAGGATGTGTGTGTGTGTGTGTGTGTGTGTGTGTGTGTGTGTGTAACGAATGCACGGCCGCAATTTCGACGGATTTGTACCAAAATTTACATACACATGCTCCAAGTTAAGGGAAGGCAAAGATCAACTCTGCATTTCCCAACTCCCATCGATAGTCGAAATAATCGATTTTTCATGCTTCTATGGCAGTTTTTATGTAGTTTGCGGCCATTTACTACTGGCCAGAGTGAGAGCCAATAGCTGGCTGCCACGAATAGCCAGGAAAATTCTATTGGCCAGCGTGAGAGCCAACAGCTGACTGACACGAATGTTAACTAGCATGCTAGCAAAAAAATAATAGATGCATTCGTCACAAGTGGAAAAATTTAAATCTGCATGACACTTTACTCCAATTGGCTCATTCGCTTACTTAAACTCAACGTTGATTCTGATTCCGCAGAACTGGGTTGGGTGTGAAAAAGTATTTGTTGTTTAACATTCTTTTTCATTCGGTTTTTCCAGTTACGAGTCCTTCTTTTAAAGCTGATCGTTTTGTGTTCATTTTGTTTAATTCTTTTTTCGTAACAGATTTAATGTTTAGTATAGACCTTAGAAAAAAATTCGCAGTGTGAGATAGGCAAGAAGTAAGGCATGTAGCAACATCAGCACGGCAAAGGGCACTCGTTTAAAAGGCAAGGAAGGGCAAAAAATATTTTAAGTCAAGTGATAGCGATTGCTGTATGAGTCGTACGATTTTTGAATCAAGCACTGGCAACGCCGGGCCATGCTGCTAGTATAGTTATATTACTTTTACAAATTACAAAATGTACAGTAATCTTAACTATCCAATAAGACGGCAATCACATACATACACACACAAAACTAATTCAATCACTTATATGAATATCACTTTGAATAGAGGAAATGGTTATATTACTGGTTTCAGGTAACAAAAAAAATAAGTAAAAAAAAGTATATATATATATATATATATATATATATATATATATATATATATATATATCAATAAAATAAAATCCTGAAAAAAAACACGCTATTAAATAAAAGACAAAAGCAAGCAAACAAAAAAAGACAAACATTACTTTTCCGCCATTTTGTCTGCATTCTCCACCACATACTGGCGACGTTAACTTCCCGCCATTTTGTCTCCTATACCAGCAGCGTCTTTATGTTTTTGATGCGTTCTTTCAGGCTTCCCGTGACTTTCCTTACCTTTTCCCTGTCAGATAAATAACCAAACATCTATCAAAGAACTTTTACTCGCTCGCTCTTTAGATTTGATGTCGCGTCTTGATCTCGACTGCCCACATCAGTCTCTCCGCCATGATGTCGACTTCAATCCTCATTTTTTACTTTCTTGAATCCTAACAAGCTAATCAAAGGGCGGTCCTCACTGCTGGCACTTACTCAAGATGCATCCTTCCACCTTCAATGTCGCTTTCATAAATCCACTGATTGTCAGTCAAAATGAAGGAAAGTTTCAATCTGTCGTTTCGCCCCCACACTGCACCCCATGCTCATCAAGTGAAGTCGTTCATAATTCACTGTCGCTTCGTCAGTCTGGGTGGGGAGGAAATAAGATCGAAGGAAATCGACAAATGTTGTCCCAGTTCGGGTCGATCCATTTATACGGGTCGAGATAGCAAAAAAAAAAATAAATAAATAATAAATAAAAAAAAATAACGGTGTCCAAACGTAAATAAATATAAATGGAGAAAAGGAAAAAGTGAGAAAGAAAGACGGAGAAAGAAAGAAACATAGACAAACACAGAGAGGGCAGGAGAAACGAAATGTATAAAGAGATAAAAGGAGATGATATAAGAGAAAATTTAAATAAAAAATTAAGTAAACAGACGTAATTGAAAAGTGACTTTCTTAAAAGTAAAGTCTTAAGAAACAAGAAGTCTAAGCGACATATAAATTACTGCTACTACTATTATTACTAGTACTATTACGACTACGATTACTACTATAAATATTAATAAAAACAAAATGAAAAGGGAGAATTGGAGAGAAAGAAGGCGAAATAAAAGCAGATCACTTATAGAAGAAAAAAAAGAATATAAAGAAGAAAAAGTCTTATAATAAGAAATAAAAAAGAAAAGGAAAATATTTAAAAAAAGTTGGAAAGAGATGAGAAAGAGAACTAGAAAAAAAAAAAAGGAAATGAAAGAAAAATAAAAGCAAAGACAAAAACGAGAAAGACAGAAAGAAATGACGGAAGATCAAATAAAATTAAAACAAAATGAATGAGAAAGTAAAACGACAAAAAAAAAAAACTCTTTTAAAATGTCAGGCTTAATAAAAAGCGTCTCTGTAAGCACAATTGATTGCGCAGTTGGATCGACCCAAAATGGTAGTGACTGTCGGAAAGCATACTGGACAACAGATTCTGCCAGAAAATGCCATCCTTATTTTCTTCAAGACTGATTTCATGATATTTTTTTCTATCTTATATAATCTGTTTAAAGTCAAGACATGTGAGTAAAAATGTGTGTTAGAATTACCCGGAAACACTTTTTCAAGATGGTTTCCGGCAATCTATTTTCTACTCAAATTCACTGAGTTAACACAAGTGAGCTTGAAAATTTCTACCGAGAGACTTAAATCATGGTTGCAGGGAAATTATTTAAAACGCAATGTATATAAGACTGGTCATTGACGAGGATGTTAAAGGGTGTAATAGCCTCCTCGTATAGAGAAAAGTAATGATACCGATATATTATCTACTATAGATAGTTATATCTTCACGCATCTGATACTATGGCTATATCATGAATATCATAAATTTAAATCAAAACGATTTAAATATGTAAGGTTTTAAGGCGATAAAAGATATATATACATATGTGTGTGTGTGTGTGTGTGTGTGTGTGTGTGTGTCATAAGATATGTAAATGTATATATCCAATCAGTTCAGATACTGTCTGAAGACATCGGGGTTTTAAATTAGTTCCTTCATGAATTGAAGATAAACACTTGTTTCCACAATTTGACTAAATCCAATCAGTTCAGATGTTGTCTGAAGACATTGTAGTTTAAAATTAGTTCCTTCATGACTTGAAGATAAACACTTATTTCAACAAGTTGACTAAATCCAATCAGTTCAGATGTTGTCAGAAGACATTGTGGTTTTAAATTAGTTCTTTCATGACTTGAAGATAAACACTTATTTCAACAAGTTGACTAAATCCAATCAGTTCAGATGTTGTCAGAAGACATTGTGGTTTAAAATTAGTTCCTTCATGAATTGAAGATAAACACTTATTTCCACAATTTGACTAAATCCAATCAGTTCAGATGTTGTCTGAAGACATTGTGGTTTAAAATTAGTTCCTTCATGACTTGAAGATAAACACTTATTTCAAAAGTTGACTAAATCCAATCAGTTCAGATGTTGTCAGAAGACATTGTGGTTTTAAATTAGTTCTTTCATGACTTGAAGATAAACACTTATTTCAACAAGTTGACTAAATCCAATCAGTTCAGAATCAGAAGACATTGTGGGAAAAAATTAGTTCCTTCATGACTTGAAGATAAACACTTATTTCAACAATTTGACTAAATCCAATCAGTTCAGATGTTGTCTGAAGACATTGTGGTTTAAAATTACTTCTTTCATGACTTGAAGATAAACATTTGTTTCAACATGTTGACTAAATCCAATCAGTTCGGATGCTGTTAAGTGTCACGTCACAAAGGAACTAATTTAAAACCACAATATCTTCAGACAACATCTGAACTGATTGGATTTTGTCAACTTGTTGAAACAAGTGTTTATCTTCAAATCATGAAGGAACTAGCCAATCACTATTGCAGACGCTTGCTCAGGCGCATTTGTGTTTATTCAACACCCACAGAGCCACTTGTGGTTTATACTACAACTATGCTGAGCAGACCTTAGTTACAGTTTCTGAGAAAGAGCGTGTTATCTAGCGTGATCAACAATTTGAACAAGGCCAGAACGCTCATGCTCTCGGCCACGATGACTTGTGAGTTCGTACTAGCACAGATATCGACAGCACCCAAAGGTTCCGTTTACCCAGTTTAACTCGCTTGGTAATGACTGCCATAAATAATATATTGGAGAGACCTGGGACATCAAAAGAGATCGTTTTCAAAACAACCCAATCAATTTATTAGTTAATAACCATAATAAGCCTGACCTTATTTTCGAATAAAAAAAAAACTAATTTAATTAAAAAAAGAAAGCCAAAGACGAAAATGTATAGAAAGTTCACTGATTTCTAAACCATCTACGGCAACTTTGTGTCCAGGTTCCTACATTTGCAACTCTTCAGTTCTCACAATGTTGAATACTTAATATTAAATTTAAAAATTTAAAATTCATCGTTTCGACATCTTCAGTGTCTCTCCTCAGTACATAATCATAACCAACGCTCGCTTGAATATCTCTCTCTAACACTCCTACAAATGTATAATTATATACATAAAAATCTACTTTAGTCCGAGTACATTTAGAGATAAAACGCGTTTACGCAGTCATAGATATATTTAAAATAATAATATGCAAAAATTATACAGAAATGTATCTGTAAAGACAATACTGATAAAATAAAGAAATCCTTTTATACCAACGCGTTCCGTCAATATAGCAACTTTATTAATTTATATTCATACACACATATAAAATAACAGTAACAATTTGAATTATAGAACGCTCTAAAATATTGGTAAATATGTTGGTGTTGAGGAAAAAAAAGGAGAGGTAAAATTATGGAAGATGCTAATTGAAATAAATTTTTAGCAGGAATTAGATTAATGGTGTAATTTTTTAACTTCATGAGTAAACCGGTTTCTTTTCCTATTTTTACATTTTTAAAAATTTTATCGTATTACATAAATATTTTGACTTGAGAAAGATACATTTCTTGTAATAAAAGAGATATTTAAAAAATTTAGAAAATATTTTGTTTGGGCAAGGACAGCAAGACATCGTACTTATTATGCACAGCCATATAAATTTTAAAAAAATTTAAAAAAGGAAATGATGGACTTAAAAAGTATCGCCAACAACATTAATCTACGTCTGTTTATCATGACAAAATCTTTTGTCACTTCGCGTCTTCCATAATTTTTCTTTTCTGTTTTAACTCCAACAGTTTTTCCATTATATTAAAACATCCCCACTTTCAAATCTGAACGTATACATTTATTTTTCTCAGCGATACGTTTTTTTTGTCTGCATAAATAATGTTTCACAAAATAATTTTCAATATTTGCCTTGATAATATATCTCAAGAAACAATTAAATTGCATAAAAAAAACATTTTCAGTAAATCCTCCTTTTATCAATTTCAATATATATATATATATATATATATATATATATATATATATATATATATATATATATATATATATATATATATATATATATATATATATATATATATTTATTATATATATATATATTTATATATATATATATATGACGTCTAAATTTGAAATGGACAAAGTTCGACAATTTTTATGTTTATACATTCTTTTATAGATACAAATATTTAAGTAAATGATCTGTTTATATTAAACAGTAATTAATATTAATGGCCTGAATGTCCGAGAAATTTTCATAGAAAATATTCGTCCTCCGACAGTATAGGATACAGGTTCGATTCCTGTCGGAGAACGAATAACCATCTTTAGTTTAAAAACTGTTCATTATAAACAGAGCATTAGCTTATATTTTGTATTTATAAAAAAATGTATGTACATAAATATATATATTATGCAATGGACAAAGTCCGACAATTATTTTAAATATTTTTATGTTTATACATTCTTTTTATAGATACAAATATTTAAGTAAATGCTCTGTTTATAATAAACAGTATTAAACAACATTTACCGGCCTGAATGTCCGAGACATTTTACAGAAAAATTCGTCTTCCGACAGGATTCGAACCTGTATCCTATACGGACCATCAGTTAGCTTGATGTACCTTAACCGACTTGGCTACAGAGGAGCGTTCGGTTAGCAAATTTTTACTGTATTTGAACTTCAATCTTCTATGAATCTCTCACGTACATTCATATCTGCTCATGGCGTATCAATTGTAAACAAATGACGTCACACATTATGAAATGGACAAAGTCTTTTCAAAACACTATTGGGACCTTATTGATGGAGGCTTCACTCCACAATTTAAATTGTGGAACATCCTTAATGCTAGAATTCAGAACAGATGATCTCTGCACCAAACAAAACCTTCTGATAATCAAATATGAAAACACAAGGAACTACTGAAACGACATTGTTTTCAAATTTTCTGATGTTTTACATGTATTTGTGCATATATATATATATATATATATATATATATATATATATATATATATATATGTGTGTGTGTGTGTGCGTGCGTGCGTGTGTGTGTGTGTGTGTATTTGGAGAGGTATATGTGTATTTGCATGTCTAATATATATATATATATATATATATATTGTTTTACTGTTCCGTATACATAAAATACTAATGGATATATAAATGACATAGTCAGAATTTCTATCTATGAATCTTCATGTGATTCCTCCCCCATCATCACATATGACCTCACTTTGTGAAAAAACCCCTCTTACCTGATCATCTATCGCTCACATAACTCTCTTCTTCATGTAACTGTATACGCATGTATAATATTATATTCCTTTGCCTTTGTATCCGTGTTGGGACGTATTTTTGTATATGTAAACAGGTGTGCCCCCGTCTCTGTAGATAGGTGCAGGTCTGTATTCGTGTGTTATATTTTGTATTTTCTCATGAGTAGGTGCATAGTCTTACGCGTTGTGTATGTATCTGGGCCCACTTTATGGAAAAAAACCTTCTTTAGTTATAAAAAGTTATACGGTTAATACATTTTTTGAGTACATCTTACATTTTATCTAAGTACTTATTTAGGAATGTACTCGTCAAATATGTGCATAGATGTTTATGAATACAAAATAGATAAATATGTGAGCATGTTTTATATATGTGTGTATTAGGGTAGGTCGATTTTGGAACTGTAAAAAGAATAACTCGAGGAAAGTTGCAAAATAACGTCAAAAATTACACAAAAAATATCTTTCTTCAAAACTTCGTATTTAGTTGAGCAATCGAACATAAAGACAAAATAAATTGCGAATTTTTCATCATAACGGTGTCACCGGAGACATGTATGTTAAATTAAAAACCGAGTCTTAACGAAAAGAAAAAAGAAAATAACGCTTAATAATGGATATTTTTGAGTTTATTATCTATTTCTTATTAAATTAAATGAAATTACTACAAATAAAAATAAAACACACTAAAAATATTTAGTTTAAAATACAAATAACTACTCATGAACGGCGTCGTTTTTACTGGATATTTTGTCGGTATTACCGGTAGTAATTACCTCCTTTTGTATGTTCGTTTTATTTTGTTTACGCTTTTAACTAAAGCGCAAATATCTATTTTATTTTTCATCAAAATATAACTATTTAAAAAATACAACTTTTATAATTATTGTAATTTGTTTATATTTTGAAAATTAATGTTTTATTAAAAAAGCCTGTTTACAAGCCAATCCCGGAACACACTCTAATTTTATATAAACATTACTTTTTTAATTTAATAATGCATATCAAGATTTATTTTCCAATTTATTTTGAAAAATATTTTTGTATAATTTCTGATAATACATATATTTTTCTTTGTCAGATATTTTAATAAAAATGGCAGGAAAAACATCCAAAAGGGCCCTAGCATACCGTGAAATTTTGATAAGGCTTTTACCCCTTATCAAAATTCCACGGTACGCTGTTGAGTTGATCAAAGGGTGATGTATCTTACAATCTTGGAGCCAGCCTTGCCAATGCATTGCTCTTGGATTTGAGGGCTATGGGCTTTCTCATCCCCAATATTAATATAAAAGATATTTATATAGATAAATGTAAAATTGATAGAGCAAAAAGGTTTTGTGAAAAGTGATGTTTTGCATGAATTCAAAAGTGCGAGCACTATCAAGGCTATCCTTGTTGACAAACACTAATGCCAATTCAGGCTGTGAAGGTGGATTTGCTGCACCTCTAGAAAGAAAACTTAACAGAAATCTTCATACTATTGGTTGCTCCTTGCACCAAAAATAAACTTCCATTTAGACTCTTTTTTAAACATGTAGATGATGACCACACAACATTCAATGGTCCACTTGGAAGATTCCGTGCAAATGATTACCATAATTTACCCCAAATATCATTTTCAGCTGTTGGCAGTCCTCTGATTCTATTTTTAAAATTGAAAATGCAGATGTTGTGACCAAAGACTCCTTTATGAATATACAGTGGTATTTGTGGTAAGGTGGACTTTAGATTTGCATCATGGAAAATTGTCCATTAAACCAGTCAAAGGTGGTTAACTTTAGGCATCAGTCTGATGTGCTTATGGACTCATGGTGCACACCACGAAATATTTCAAACAAACTCCACAGTTTGATAAATTTTATTTGAATGTATATGCCATTTGTCAGTTCAAAATAAAAAGAAATAACAAATTCCACAATCAGCAAAATGTATATTTTCAATATGATCCAAAGGATTAGGAAGCAACCATATGAAATCAACAGATCACATTGAAAAATATACAATACAATGCTTTCGCCTTACTGCCTGAAAATATCTTATATTCAATTCAAATCTGATGAACGGGAAGTTTATAAAAGAATTTTGGCCTAAATTATTTATACCGATTTATGGAATCATTTTTTATTTTATCATTCATTGTAATTTTAAAAAATAAATCAAATTAATTTTATATTCTTTCAAGAGTGGGGGAACAAACCCTTCACAACTATCAAATTTAAAGCTATGCACTGGACACAGTTAAAAGATTTGTCATTAATGGAGTTTGTGAACCACCACCACAGAAGAATTTTCTGAAAATGAACTTCAGGAATAATTATTAAATGGCATGAAGCTTGACTTGCCAGATTTGCCCTCACATTCTCAAAGGTGTGGAAGGGCAGTCAAGTTAACAACAGAAGTTTCCCAATCTGTGTATGGCTTTGAAGCAAAGGCAACCATAATATCAAAAAGCTTTGTGTCAGAAATCTGACCATTAATTTCATCTGGGGTTCTTTATGGAGCTATTTGACTCTAAATATTAAGCCCTATTAAACTATTCTTTATTTTTTCATATTTGTTTTGTTTGTTGTATTTTCATTCAAACTTAAAAAAATCAATTTTTAATGCATTCAACTAATACTACTTAATCCATGAGGTAAAATTGCATTTTCAAAATCATCACTGATAGGGGGGGCAAATTTTCAATTTTGAAGTTTATTTATAATTTCTACATTTTATTTCATAAAACAAAATAACAACATTCCCAGATTTAAATATGAAATTGTTTGTTTTTTTATCAATATTTAGTCTAAATGTTGCAAAAATCGTGTGCTTTTTTGTCTACGATCTTTGATGCCAAATGCTCAAAAACCGTTGAAGTGACAAATCTAATTTTTTTATCAGAATACACAACTTTCCGTACATTATTCTTTTTGATATTTTAAAAAAAGACAAAAATCGACCTACCCTAGTGTGTATATAGGTATGTGTGAACACATTTAAGTGAAAACATATATGTAGATGGATGTGAATATGTGTATGGATGCAGGCACATATGTGTATGTTTATATATATGTGTATATAGAAGAATGTTTATGCATGTAGGTATTAGGATTTGTGTACGTTCTCTGATTCTCCTTTTCTTCTTTTTCATTTTATTTTTTTGTTTCATTCTTGAAAAATCATCCTCTTTCGCTTGTCCAGTGAATAAGAGGTCAACACTATAACTATCGCATATAGAGACATATATATGGTGGAACTATTTTAAAACACAACTTCCGTTAATCTTATTTTTCGTTTCGTTTTTGGGTTGATTCCTGGAAGAAGTTTTGAATCCATTTATTGTTTTGAAACCGCTAGGTCTGAAGCGATTTTGTTTGATCAGAATAATCGATTTTGCTAAATAAAATATTACCATGGCTTTTGTAGTCTCAATTTGTTAATGATATTTATTTATATATTATATATATATATATATATTATATATGTTTGTTGTTGTTTTTTTTTTTATTTAATACTTTTTAATATGTCTTGTAATATTAAAATTTATACTTTTTATTTCGATCATTAAATTTGTACCTACAAAATATCTTTAAATAAATATATATATTTATAATATATATATATATATATATATATATATATATATATATATATATATTTGGGGCTCGCCCTTGTACACAAGATGGACTCGTCCAAAGTATACTTATACTAAGGAGAGGTAGCGTGACAAAACGTCGAGACAGGGTGTTCAATCAGAGTTATACGAGAGTCCAGAAAAGAGATAATTACGGCTTCACTTACATTTGTGTCTTGTACATATACTTTTCTACTAACCCGCATTCCTGGACTACTAATTCATTTTTCAAGTTTCTATTCTTACGTTTAATACACATATTTCTTCTATTTCAATTACTGGCGTTGTTTATTTATTTGTCGAGAATTCCATCCCCGGAATCCAACAATATATATATATATATATATATATATATATATATATATATATATTATAACTCTCTCTCTCGTTCTCTCTTCTCTCTTTCTCTCTCTCTCTATATATCTATATATATATATATATATATATATATATGTATAAAAGAGGTTGTAGTGGTTCCAACGAGAGAAAAGTATGTATATTAAAATGAAAGAAGAGAGGTGCCAGTTTTATTTTTTTGGTTGTAATGTGTTTTTTTAGAAAAAAATATTATGCTTTATTTTCCATTATTTTACTACACTGGTTTCTGGTCTCGCGACCGTCTTCAGATAAAAGCAGAGATTTCTACATATTATTAAAAATAATTAATTTTTTCCTTATGTTTTTCAATGTTAAATATTCTCGTTATGAGACATTCTCTGTTTTTGTGCTAGTAATCCGAATGTCTTTCTTGAATTCAAACGGTAATCTTCTTTTTCTTAAATCAAGCAGTTACTGATTTACATGTATGTTTGGGATCATTATCTTGCTGGAAAGTAAATCGCCAACCTAGTGGAAGATCTTGCGTTGATAGTTGTAGATTTTCATCCAAAATTTTGATATAGTCTACAGATTTAATTATTCTTCTGATTGCAATTAATTGTTCAGTCCTCTTCAGCTAAAGGAACTCCAGAACAACATCCAGGTGTCTCCATGTTTTAATGTTGCCACTGTGTTCTCTGGGAGTAAAATCTCCCCTTTCTTGCGCCAAATATTCTGTACATCATTATGTCCAAAAAGCTCAATTTTTGTTTAATCACGCCATAGTAATTGTTCCAAAAAGCAATTTTCTTTGTCCAGGAACGTAATGGCAGAATTACACCGAGCAACAATGTGACATGGTTTGTGAAGAGGGGTTCATCGTGGTCTGTGTCCATACAATCCATTTCTATTTAAACAACGTTGTATTGTGCGAATACTTACACTGATACCAATCGTATCCAAACTTTTAAGCGATATCGTTCAGAACAACTCTTGAGTTTATCTTCTCCTGGCGACACAGTTCTTGTGCAGCTCTCGGTGGCAATTTGGGTTTTTTTTCCACGCCTAGTTATATTCTCTCTCGATACAAACAGATTGAACTTCTTTATCACGGACTGTAACGTAGACCTAGGGATAGCTAACCGGTTTGAAATAGAGCTGTAATTATTGCACAACTTCTGGAAGTTAATTCTTTGTTTCAAGTCAACGCTAAGCCTCTTTTGTTTTCCCATCTTATTGTTAATGTAGAAGTAACTATCGTGACACTCTATGCAAAGTGTGATTTTCTTTGCTGGAATTATCACAAATATTCTACTGAAAAATAGTTTAGAAGGCTTCGCCTATAAAATAATTATGTAAATTACTTATACTTACACGAATCAATCAATTTAAAACGGCATTTTCTACTGTACGTATAATTTTGTCATTTCCTGTTTTGCGTAATTTGCCTGTCAAATTTGTTGTATAACCTTGTATAAGTGTATATTGCTCGAGACAGTGGAGGCGACACAAGACGATTTTAACCAGTTCTCTTTCTAGAATTAGAATAACTCAAAGGGTTTTTCAATGATTCTTACGACAAATGGTATCAAGATGGCTAAATGTCTTATTTGAAAACCTGGAAAAAAGAAACGCAATTACTTTAGTGTTTTTTTTTATATATTAAAAATTTTGTGGAATGAACGATTATCTTATGCAGTTACACGATTTGAAGAATTTTGCTGTTACACCCGGTATATATATATATATATATATATATATATATATATATATATATATATATTGTATATGGAATGAATTCCAATAACCAACAATTACTATTCTTAAAAGAGTGCTCAATACAGAGTAGCGCAGATATAATTATTTATTTTAAAAAATATTAGATAATACGTTATAAAATCACTAAAAAATAGCCATTTTGTTTCAACATCTAAAGTGTCTTATCAAGTGATGATGTTGAATGTAAAATAAATTATTTGAAACTTTTAAAAAACATTTATTTTAAATCCAACATCATCTTGATGTTTAGAATGATTGAAACAAATGGCTACTTTGTTATGATTTTATAACATATTTTTATATAATTTTTAAATAAAAATTATATATATATATATATATATATATATATATATATATATATATATATACCGGTGTAACAGCTTCTTTTTACGGAAAAAAAATGGGTAGATGGTTATACGGTTTGTGGGCTTTTTTCAGATCAACCAATCGAATATGACCTACTCTTTAAATTTAAACTAAGGGAAGAAGCAAATATTAAAAAACGTATTTTTCATAAATGGCTCATGACCCGTAGATTTGAAATCAATTCCGGCAACAGACGTTAAATGAATACATATTGTACATTAGACAATGTAACTTTCTAAGAAAAAATGTGGTAATCTAACAAAATGCAAAATAATTTATATGCTTTGTGACTTTCCTACATAAAAAAATATATTTTTATAGTTGATAAGTAGATAGCTTCTTTAAGAAACCAGTAAATAATTTAAACATTTAAACTTAATTGATAAATTAATATGCAATTGTTGACTAAAGATTGTTTATATAAAGTATTAATAACAATAACCAATCAATGCAAAATGTCAAAGTACCAACCAAATACCAATACATCCATACAATGTGTCACAAACACTACCATGGGATTAATCCAAAATTATGTTAAATTAATTTTTAACAAATGATAAGCAAATATTGAAACTAACTAAAATGAGAAAAAGCCAAATATGGTGAAACACAGTTTTATCTAAAATTTTAGAAAACTCATGTTTCAAATATTTAAATATATATTTTTAGTTAATATATATATTTTATATATATATATATATATATATATATATATATATATATGGTGCATAATTTTTTATCAGGACTGTTATGGTCCGGTTCCTTGTACTATGGTGATAGTCCAAGGTGGAACCAATAAAGAAGAACTCGAACACGGATATGGAATAACACAGATATATTACAAACAGGAATATGTAAAGAGAACTAGAAAGTGTTAGTACGAACAATCAGGTTTAGTAGTAATTGTCTGAACACGACTCTGTTTCGGACTGCCTCTGACTCGACTAACTGACTCGCTCTGACTGACTGACAGACTCCTGACGGACCTCACTCCAGACGTTTCGTTTTTAACTCCATTTACGTACCCCTTACGGGCATCTCTTTTTAGCTTTTCATGTTTAACACGTTCTTTCTCAAATAAATTCTTTCTTACATGAACCTCTCTCCCCCTCTTTCTCCTTGTACCTTATTTTCGATTTTCTGACCCCGCCGCTTACCTCCAACGATTTCGCCATACAGGAGTTTCTTGGGCAGTCGTCCGTTCCCCATTCTGACTAAATGCCCGACCCAACTTAATCGACACTGAATAATGGTCGATTCTATGCTTTGACACTGGACTTGTTGTAATACTTCAACGTCACTAACGCACATTTGCCAGCGAACACTAAAGTTTCTCCTGAGGCATTGTTGGTGGAAGCGTACAGAAGAGCAGATCTTTGTCTCTAAAGAAATCCCGAGGCGCCTCCAAAGCCGTTTCTCCAGTTTTCCAAACGCGTCACTCGCCAAGGGTTCCAGTCATGCTTAGCGTGCTGCCCAACTACACAAAATCATCGAACACTTTCAGTCTCTGGCCATATACATAGATGTTGGGATCTCGATAGGGCTCCGCTGGTGCCGGCCGGTACATAACAACTGTCTTCTTCAGAATGGTTGTTAGTCCCAACACTGTGCATGCTGTTTTAAAGGTATACATCAAGAGCTGCATTTTGGCCTCTCTATGAGCCACAAGAACACAATCGTCAGCATCAAGACCGTTTTGTTTTCACTTAGACGCCTGATGTTAAACAGCCTGCCGGGAGATCTATAGCGGATATATAGACCATCAGAACAATCTTTGAAGGCCAATTTTAAACACCATAGCAAAAAATACAATGCAAATAATGTTGGTGCCGGTATATCCCCTTGTTTCAAACCCCTTTTCACTGTAATTGGTTCTGCCAGTTTTTCCCCAAAATTAACAGCATTCATATCCTCATGGATATTTCGTCAGTAGAGATACGAATTTTTTAAGACAGCCAAGTATTTTTTCAAAGTCACCCAAAGAACTGCCCTATTCACAGTATCACATGTTTTAGTTAGATCAATAAACACTTGATACAACACCATTCACTGTTCTACACATTTCTTCTTCAACTGTCTTGCTGTAAAAACAATATCCACTGTTCTACGCCCACTTCTGAACACACACTGAGACTCTGGTAGGAATGTGTTTCAGGATTCTATTTAACATAATTCTACATAACACTTTCCCGACGGCCGACAGTAATGCAATGCCACGATAATTCCCGCAATCATCTTTTGGACCCTTTCCTTTGTACAACACAACAATCAATGCATCTCACCAGTCCTGTGGAACTGGCTCATCACTGCTGACCATCTGCAGTAAATCACTGAGACGTTTCATCATGTTAAGCCCAGTACACTTGGAAATTTCCGCCTGAAGTCTATCTTACCAGATGACTTTCCAGTTTTTAGTTTTTCGACAGCAGCTTCAACCTCCGTGAGAGAGGGAGCATCTGCCAGAATTTCTTTAACCGGTCTACTGGGGATTCTCGATAACTCTAGATCAACATTAGATTGTCTATTCAAAAGCTCTTCAAAGTGCTTTCTTCATCTGCAGAAAATATCCACAGGGTCTCAAAAACCTCCTTACCATCCTTTGAATACAAAGGTATGATAGAACATGATGGTCCATACACTTCATGCATAATGTAGTAC
The DNA here is from genome assembly GCA_903632075.3 of Acanthosepion pharaonis. NCBI lineage: Eukaryota > Metazoa > Mollusca > Cephalopoda > Sepiida > Sepiidae > Acanthosepion > Acanthosepion pharaonis. The sequence continues at coordinate 92,059 of CAHIKZ030003420.1, forward strand.
AGCAATTTTGTGTCATTGGTGTCAGAGACAAGCTGTATTTCATCAGCCATATTTCTCCACAAACCATGTTACATAGTTTTCGTTGTACATCAGCTTTGATGGCATTGAACTCAGTCATCAATCTTCATGTTCATCAGATGTTTGTCCACCTTTCAGCATAGCATTTAAGTCTTTCAATTTAGCATCCAGTAAAAGCTGAATCTCAGTATCATTCTCATCAAACCATTTTGATGTTTATGCTCACACTGTACTAACACCTTCTCACAGGTTTCATAAACAGATGTCTTCAAATCATCCCATGTGTTTTCGCAAAGAATGCCTTTCATTGCAGTTACAAGCTCTTCTTTCACCATCCAGTTCTTCAGACGACCTACATTCAACCATTTAGGAATACTGACAACACCACCATTTCAGTTTAACCACAAATGAGCTTTTGCTCAAACCAACCAGTGATCAGTCCAGCATTCAGCAGACACCACATTCTTCATGTCACCCTTCCTTACCAAGACATAATCAATTATATGCCATTGCTTCGAGCCAGGATGCATTATGTTCTTGAATTTATCCTTCTGACAAAACATGGTGTTACCTGATCTGGAAACCAACTCTGATCAGAACTGCAGCAGTAGCAAACTATTACTATTGCACTTTCCTATTCCATGTCTTCTGATCACAGTCCAGGTTTCAAAATCTCTCCCTACCCTAGCATTAAAGTCACCAAGAATGACAACCTTGTCAGCTGAAGGTATTGTTCAAACCACTTTATATAATGCCAGATTGAAAGCAACCCTGTCTTCCTTGCAAGAAACTATAGTCACAAGAGTCTCAAAATGTCCTTTGATCAAAGAGAGCCTCAGCGTCATGATCTGATCACTAACTCTACATAGAAATTCTTCTAGACTTGCAAAAAGGGGAAGTCTTCACAGCAAAAGCCCCACAAGGTTCCCTTTTACACCCATCCCCTCTAACACTCCAGAAAAAGGTGTAGCTGCCAGACAACTCAGTATATTGGCCTTCATTAGCAAGTCTTGTCTCAGTGCCACTATGCTCATTTCATATTTTTGAAGCTCCTTCATGATGAAAGCAGACCTTTGCTCACGATGTGACACAGATGTCCTATGTCCAATATCCATTGGCTTACATTTTTTCATAGTAGCAGGATGATGATCGGGCCAAGGCTGCGGCATTCTGGGACTCCTGCTTTCATAACTAGTCTTAGATCCCTTATTGTTATTGATGTTCGGCTACATCCAGCCTCTATGTCAAGACAGAGTGAGGTTCGGAAGTCTTCAAGCAATGCCTGTGCGTGAAGTTTTTTAAATGAGGAAAGGCACGAAACCAATCCCACTCTCTGAGCGACTGCTACCTTGACCCAAAAAGAACAAGTCTGCATCATTGGAGGCAACAGACACTGAAGGTGTTATGTCAAAGTTTTCCTTCTCTTAAATGCTTGCCTTGATGAAGGCTGAAGTGTACAACTCTCCCGGTGGTTTTACAGTGCCTCAGACACCAACCTGAAAAATTTCTACATCCAGTGCAAACTATTTACCCAAAGCTGGGACCTTAACATGTAATACCACCCTGAGTCAGGGTGGATCTGGGAACAGCAGCAATTAAGAGGTGGTTCCACACTCCTCAAAAAAACCTCCTGATCATAGGCCTTGATGTAGTTTAATGTCTTACCCAGGACATATATATATATATATATATATATATATATATATATATATATATATATTGTAAAGAGTTTGGTTTGATCCACTTCCCATAATTGAAAAACATCAGAATTTTAGTTAAAGGTCATTGCTCAGTTTTGGGGTAGTGCACCAAGCTGAGAATTTTATTGCCCTACCATTTCTGTTTACACACACACACACACACACACACACACATTAAAGTGAAATACCATAAGATTGAAGACAGTCACCTAATATTGTCTACATAGCTTGGAATTTGTGGGGTGCTGAAATTCTTACATGGATACATAATATCCATGAACATTATAAAGCTGTTCATATATTAGTTGTGTTTGTTTGGTGTGGGTGCACTAAATTTAATAACATCTACAGCATTTACCATACATGCTCGAAGATGTTTAAATCTGGGCAGCACAAGGTCTAAAAGATTACCTGAATGTCATTTGAATTCTTGGAATTAGTTTAGGGTGGTACATTATCTTACCAGAATAAGCCTTCACCATCGTAATGTGGTAAGCATATATATTCCTAAATTGTGTGCAACTAAATCTATGTATGTCACACTAGAATGACTCTACTAGTGATCTCTTTGAATTCCAGCAGTACACATTTCACATGTTTACAGAGGCACTGCCAACTTGCCAAACATTCTGCTGACAGGTTGGATCCATACATGTCTCTTCTACACACAAACTGCTTGAAAGAGTTGTAAACCTACATGGCTCATCTACCAAGCAACAAGTTGCCTGTCTTCTAGACAATGTTCTTTGGTCCATGAGAGATGTGTAGCAGGTATATATTCTTTTGATGAGAAATTACAAGCTCCTGGTACATTTGACCTGTTAACAATTTTTGGTGGATTTGTATAAATACAAAGAAATAAAATAGAATTTGAACAAAGAAATATTAACAAATATATTGTCAGGACATTTTACAAAAGAAAAGATGAGAAATGAAATAAAAAGTGGTAAGTTAAAAGCAACTTTAAGTGTCTGTAGTTGAGTACTCACATTTTGCAAGAGCGAAAAGAATACATCTTTTTGCTATGAAAAGTCACTGAGAAAGAGTTTGAGTCTTTCGAATCTCACACCACCTGTAAATTGTCAGGAGTTGATAATTTCAAAATCTCACCGCAATGAGATTTTATTAATCGGTGGGTAGTAATTCAACAGATGCAATAACTGATGCCATAGTGTCACTAATAGTTTCCTCATTGGTTGATGATTATGAAACCTTCATGGGATAGATTAACTGATAGCTAAAGGGAATACTAACGTTGAGCTGGGATGTGATTTGATGCATTGTTCCTTTTCATTGGTTGGTTCTTCCGTCTCAGTTGTTAATGGTCATTTTTTTTGTATCGACCCTTACTACATTTGACTGAGAAAATTCTTTTGCAGTTGGCTCATTGTCCTAGCCTCAGCAATCATCTGTAATCAAATATTATTAAGTCCTGTCCACATCTCATGGCTGTCACAGCTACACTGCTTTCTTTACCTATTGTGTCACATATGCATCATCTGGTTGAATCCATCTCTACAAGTTGTTGGGTGGAGTTAACCTACTCAGTGTACTGCTGTCTTTAATTATCAGGCACTTTTATTTATACACACACACACATCAGGAAAAAACATATGACAAAGTGGAAACAAAGTTTACGTTGATGCAACTACATATGCACACAAAGGAGAGGGGACACTGTGAATTTAAAATTATATTATGTAAATATATGTTTTTGGGTATATAGTCTAGCTAATTTCATTTACTTTCTTTTTCTTTTTGTTCATGTTTCCATCACTTTTTTTTAATTAAATATTCAACATTGTGATAATAGAAGATCTGCCAAGAATAGTGAAATGTTGTAAGAACCTGGATGTAAAGTTATATTGAATGATCTATCGATTAAAGCTTTCTATACATTTTTATCTTAGTAAATTGTGACATTTTTTTAATCAAAATTATGGTCAAACTCATTACAGTGAACAACTAATGAATTTAGTGTGTTGTTTTATAAAAGATTCCTTTTGTGTTCATATAATCTTTTATTTAAATTCTTTGAGGTTTCTTCTATGTATTCCTTATGGCAATTATTACAGTTGCAATAGATATAAGGAGCAGAATAAAATCATTAGATAGAGCAAGTTCTCAAAGACAAAACACTATGTTTTTTTCATATAGTTACTATCATTGACTATACATTTTTCACCACTGATGAACAAAATCTTACCTGCCTGTAAAAATCTCCCCCAACAGAAATGACACATGCATTAGACACTAACTAGGCTCCATATCCTGCTGAGGGTGAAAGTGATATTTGGGTGTTTATTGAATTATGCATTTTTTTTTTTTATATATATATATATATATATATATATATATATATATATATATATATATATATGTGTGTGTGAAAAGTGTGTGTATATAAATATATAATTATTTATATATTATATGTGGGGTACTTAGTAGTTTGTCTGACGATCGCAAAAGCGTGAAACACAGGGTCACAAACTCGCATCAATCCAAACAAATATATATATATATATATATATATATATATATATATATATATGAGAAATTTACTTGTAAAAAAGTATTTTGGACACAAGGACAAATTTTATTGAGCATATTCTCTAGATATATTTGACTAAAGAAAAGATCAGTGTTTATTTCCAAATGCAGCTATGAAAACAAATTCCCACCATGTTACCTGCAAGCTGATCATGGTTAAAGATACTAAACAATTAATATTTTCATGCCAACTGCTCTGAGAAGCTTTTTTTCCTTGGTGCCCTGACTACATGAATTTAGCATGTTATGAGATTGGCATCAGGGTACCACCCTTTTAAAGTTGAAATAGTTAAATGTAACCACCACTTCTACTCCAACAGTTTCTTTTCTTGTACTTCCTGCCTGTGGAATCCATTTCTGTCTACTTTTTTCCCTGAAAACTACAGTCTTCTAAAATTTAAATACAAAATTAATTGCTGTCTTCTTGAATCCAGTTCATTTTTAATGATTTCCTAAATCCTCACTATACTCAGCCATTTCTCTCATTTTCACTCTCTGTATTCCTCTGTGCACTAGTGGCATTCCTGACTTGCTTTGAGTGAACTGATTAAAAAAAAAAGTTAAAACAATAACTTAATCTGATAAACTTTATTTCAAATACCAAATTTTAGAACCAAAGAAAGAATACATAAATAAAATAAAATGAATATACTCATGATCAGGGCTATACACAATGTAAAACTGGTTTCTGCTTTATCAACATCCAACAAGCCCTCAGTTTATGCACACACATATATGTATGTATGTGTGTGAGAGTGTGTGTGTGTGTGTGTGTTTGAAGGGGAGAGCCCAAACAACTGTACCCATGTTCTGATGATTAAGATGTGATGAAATTGTCACCATGCAGTGTTGATATCTATCTTCAAAATGTTTATATCTATAAAGATTCTTCTCCCCATCCCATATATTTGAGATATATCGTCACTAACAGGGTTTTACATATATTATACATTTTATAAATGCATAATGTAAAAGAAGATGGGTGTATGAGGTATTTATATATATATATATATATATATATATATATATATTATGTGTTTGTATGTACAGTTTTCTGTTGATGTATATTTAAATCATGTCTGTCTGTATAATTCTGTAGAAATTATACATTTCTCCATATACCTTGTCTTTCAGACATTGCTAAAATATCAATAATGAAAGTAACTAAAAAGCAAAAATGCTTGTAGGCAATCAATATTTTACAGGAATTGTCATTCATCCTTTATATATATATATATATACACACACACACGTTGGATAACTATGCAGATTCTTCTTTGAATACACGTGTGTGTATATGTGAAGCAAACGTTGACAATCTATAAAGTTTCATGAAAAGATGCCAATGTAAGATATATGCACCTATTTTATTAGAAATTCATAAAATTCTATAAAAACTTTTCAAGTATACAAAGCCATACATTTAGAAATAAGCTGTTATTATAGAGAATCTGAGTTTTTGAGTTTCACTGAGATGCAGAACT
>CAHIKZ030003421.1:0-7500 GCA_903632075.3 Acanthosepion pharaonis
CTGAAATTTGTGATTCCCAAGTTTTCATTACTGCAATTGTTTTTGGCCATTTTTTTTTTTTTTTTTACATCGAAATTTTTTGTATGATACTTTTTTTTTTTTTTTTTTTTTGCTTTAAATCGAAATTGCGAAATCCAGCGAAAGTCACCCATGAAATAAAAAATAACTGTTTGTACAGAAAATTGTCTTTAAATTTTTTTTTATATATTTTACCACTAGGGTGGGTGTTTATATATCTATATTTATTATGTAGATCTTTCCCATGCTAGCATTTTTGCTGCTTCAAGCTCAGTTAGTACCTAGGTGTTTGTTTGATGGATGTTTTCTATGGCTTATCAATCTTTTGCAGGTTATTTAAAGCCAGAAAATATTTTTAGAGTGTAACAGTTTTTGGGAGATTGCATTCAAAAACTTACCAAAACCTTAGAGGAATCAAATAAAATAAATACTTTTAAGTTGACAAATAAAGTTTATATTTTGAATTTTAACTGTATTTATTAACTAGTATATGGAATTTAAAAAAAGGGTTGTGGCGTGTAATCAATATATATATATATATATATATATATATATATATATATATATATATAATAATTCAACAAATCTAGAAGAAACCTCAATAGAATGCAGAAAATTACTGGATGGCTGTTTTGTCCTATATTTGGGGCTCATCAGCAGTGCACATCCACTACCAAGCATTGAACCCAGACCATTATGATGATACGACGCAAGCGTCATACCAACTGGCCTCAGTGATGAAGAGGTAACAATTTAGACTTGATATAGCGTCACTCTTCACAAATTCTGTGGTGTAACTTCATCTGAGTTTCCCTTACCCATAGGACTGTGCCCGCTGATATACAACTTCATTATATATATATATATATATATATATATATATATACACACACAATTAAAGAAAAGCATACATAAACCTTGGGTTTCTACTACAGACCATTTATTCTTTTATGGTGATGATAAAGAAACAAAGTTCTGAATGTCTCTTGGATTTATCTGTTTTCTCTTTGGTTCAGGAGTTAAGTAAATATAAGCATAATTATTATACTGGAACACACCTATTCTATAGTTAATAGACTCTCCCACCTATAATAAGTTGTAGTAGTAGCAGCTGCGAAGGGGTTCGGTGAGTCAGTTGATGACAGATGACCGTTAGTCAGATATTAAAGTATCAGCCACCATAACTAGATTGCTGTGTCATTAACTATTATATCAAGTTCCTAACGTTTTGTACGTCGAACCTATTTTAGGACCGACTTAGTGAAAATACAAGCCTCCACTGTGAAACTACTCTATAACACTTACTTTTTTTTTTATTATTCATTATTATTTCATTTATTGATTTTATTTTATTCTATTTTTCTTCACACTAGTTTACAAAAATTTATTCCAAGTTAAAGAAGCAAAATGTGTGTTAAAAATTTTATTCTTATCAATAAGATATAAGAATTTATTAAAAATGAAAATAAAAAAAATTTTATTAAAAATTTTTGCAATAGAAAATTTTCTGAGAAAATTTTCCAAAGTGAAATTCAGAAAGTCTCAATAATGTTTATAAAAATGAACAAAGGAATGTTAAGAAATTTTAACATTTTTTAAATTTTTATCAAAAAACTTTTTCTGTTAGAAAAGCCAGATGGCCAACCATAAAGTGATTTTCAATTTTGGCCTGGATTTCTAGGTTTCCAAAATTTCATTGAAATTAAAACAACTGGTTGTCATAAACACTCTTCAGGATTAGATAAAATCGTTTACAGTATTCTTGACAATGTGGATGTCTTAACTAATAGATGATCATGGCGAACTATATCAACAAATACAATGAATATATCTCTAAACAAGCAAACCCTAGTGAATGTTTTTTTGCAGACAATTAGTCATAGTAACATCTTACCACTTTCTTTTTCATAAATGGTATTGATGGACCAGAGGTTTTAAAATTACTGAATTTTACTAGTTTAATTTGACTTAAAAATCTTATAAGTATTTCTTGGGTTTAAACAAATATTTTTAAACTGGACTTTTTTCTATCAGACACCAATTTGATTAATCACAATCCAAATTTTTTCCTAATGACTCATGACATTCTTGAAGAAAAAAAAGATCATTTTTTTTTTTTTTAAATCATGAATTCACCTTATGTGGACTGAGACAAAAGGTAAAATGACCTTGGGATTTAGTCACAAACTCTTCTATCATGACAAACAATCACTGATATAATCTTTTCTAAAATTTCTGTTTCTCTTAAAAATGACTGACTGCCTTCTCTCTCCTACTGTCAGTGTGTCTATCTTGACATATTTTGCATTAAAATTGGTCAATGTCAAAAATACTGCTTAATGAATAAAGTGTCTTCAATTTTTACTGGAATTCCAAAAACTTCTGGTCATAATGTTTACTTGATCTCAATATTTTAAAATATTTTTAATTCATTAAAAACTTGTAGACAAAGTATTTTTTGAAGCTCTCATGTCTTATTTTTATTTTTTTTTTTAAAATTGAACATTACTTCATATTAAAAAAACGTTTTATAGTATCCTTGACAATGTGGATGTCTTAACTAATGGCTGATCATGGTCAACTATATCAACTTCTTGACAGTGAGTAATTTTTTTGAAGTTCTCACATCTTGATTTTACTGTTAGTTGTCATAAACACTTCACTTCAAGTTCAGATAAAAAATAATTCTCTTGATTATTTACAACCTAATCAAGGACCATGTACCAAACATCTTGGAAACAGGATGAAATTCAAAAACATGTTCCTTTATAAAAAATAAATTTAATTTAAAAACAAAAATTGAAAAATCATTGATAAATATTTTTAATAATTTCCAAGGCACATAATAAACAATTGTGATCAATCTCATTTTAATAAGACAATGTCTCGGACAGATTCAATAAAGATAAATGTCAGTCATATGTATCCAAGATAAGGGGAAAGATTATAGAATTAATTATTCTATAGCAGTATTCCTTCTTAAGAAAGATTTTTTTTGACAAAGTGGATGGTATATTTAGAAGTAAATATCATACAGAAAATCAACAGCAATCAAGTCTGAAAAAAACAAAAAACAAAAACAAAAAAATGTTATTATTGTGAATGACTTTATGATTGTCAGTAAAATCACAAATTCATGAATGTCAGTAAAGTCACAAATAGATTTATAGAATATCAACAAATTGTTGGGTCATTTAATTTTTAAATTTCAATTTAATTATATTTGATTCTTAAAAGTAAATGGGCATTCACCTAAATGCAGACTTCACCAATAGCTAAACATATCTTATGGTAGTTTTGAAAAGAATACCCAGAAAAGCAAATTTAGGGATTTTAACTCATTTATACAGTTCAGAGGATTTGATTATCAGTTTTTGTCTTTGGATGATAAATTAAAAAAAAAAAAAAAAAATACATGTTGAGGCTCTAGAGGCAATATCAGTCATTCTTCCATTAATAATTCCTTGTTACTTGTCCGGTGTCTCTCTAGTTCAATTCAAGAGGATCAACAGTAGCTTGAGGAGAAAAATGAAAAAACTGCATGCAGGAATAATGCCAATGTGACGAGAGCATTTTTGTCTGTAACCTACTTAAATCGTGTGGGTTCAAACTAATACATAACCAATTTCTGGTTTGGTCTGGCCTGAAAAATTAATTTTAATTCTTGTTTTCTACCATATCAATCTTTATGGGTTATTTAAAAAGCCTCTAAATATTTTGAATCCTTTTATGGCTTCAGCTATTTAATTTTATATACTTTTTCAAGGCTTTTTTTTTTTTTTTTTAGTTATATACAGGTTGTACATCATAAAATGTAACATTAAATATTTTACTATAAAAAATATTTTTTTATTCAAATTTGTTGCATTAATTGTCATTTTTGCTCAAAAAATTTATTTTTGCTCATTTTAAAAAAAATTTCTGATTTTGTTTAAGGGTTATCTATCTATATTTTTATATTTTGGGAAATTAAAAATTTACTAGTTCTTGTCAGTGTGGACCTTTCATTCTTTTTATAAACTTTGGTTAAATTAATAAATACTACTATAAAATTTTATCTCTCTAATTCTTTTCATATTTCCAGAATATATTTCCATATAAATATTAGGTGTATTTTTTTTTTAATAAACCATGTTTTTTAAAAATAAAATCAATTTTAAAATAAACTCAAGTCATTTATTTATTATGAACTTCTGCATTAAATTCTCAGAAAAAAAATTCAATAAAGAAAGTCAAAAATCTGGCATCTGCAATAAAATCTCATAGAAATAAGTAATTTCTGAACATACCTATCATTTTTAGCATATCCTTGATCAAAAAAGAAACAAAAAATTTGACCAATTCTTGGTTTAATTATTTCCTTTCCGGTTTCCTCTTGTAATGAAACTTTTTGAAAAAAAAAACCCAGGTTTTCCTTATATATTCAATTTATTTCAACCAGCAATGAAATGTTTTTTCACTTTTTTATGTAATGGATTTTAAAATTTATAATTATAATAAAAAAAAAAAAACCCAGTATTAATCAAATAGATTTCTAAAATTAAATAAACAATTTTTTTGGATGTTTTCTCTTTTTAGTGTAATTGAATAATATAAATATATGGATGGTCTGAATAAAATTGATTTGTTTAACAGCATTTCATTTGAAAATAATAATATTTTCTGATTTCACACAATTCAATGGTAGATAAAATTTTTTTTGAATATCTCATGTTTAAAAAATCTATAATTACTTATTTGCATATATTTTTATATTTTCTTTTTTTTTGAAGTTATATTTTTTTAAATACAGTTTGATTAGAAAAAGATTCAGAAAATGGCAACAATAAATTTATATATTCAATGAGGATCTTCATTAAAAATAATAAAATTAAAATAAAATTTAAAAATTCATATATTCAACAGCAATCATTATAAAAAAAGTATGAAATAAAAAATAAGTAAAAAATAAAATTTAGATTTAAAATATAAAAATTTATATATTCAATGATTTATTATTTAAAATTAAAAAAAAAAAATAAACATCAGAAATTTATTTATAATTTCTAAAATGAAAGTACTTTTCCTGTCCAAATAATAAGAATTTATTTTGTTAAGCATATATTATATAAAAATATATATATATATATATATGAATATATATATATATAAACCAATTAAATCAAAGAATCATTGAAAAATTTTTATGTCTTAGGTGAATTTGTCATTGTTATTTAAATATAAAAATATTGTATAATTTGAAAATTAATTTATTTTAGAGATAATAATGAAGAAAAAACACAAATCTTTAAAAATTAACCTATGTCTAAAGTAGTAAGTTGATTCAAATCTAATCAAATTTTTGATAAACAAGAAATTATAATGTGGATCAATAAAATGGAATTTCAATTCCATAATACAATCAATATATAAACTAATCCCTAACTTTTTATTTCATAATATATTTCTATAAATTTATATTCTATAGAATGTAAATAAATCTAAAATTTTCTTCTATTTGTTTAACTAATCAGTAAAATTTCTATGATTTTTCAAATTTTTCTATACATTATGAAACTTTTGCCAGTTATTTTAAAAATTGAAAATATATTTTTAGATTGTAAAATTTTTTTTTGAGATAATGACGATTTCATGATACAAGTCTTACTAATTAATCCATAGCTCTGGGGAAAAAATTTAAAGATTCATACCTCTCCCAAAAGGGATTTAGTACATAAAGGAATATAACGAAAAAAAAAAAGAATGTTTGGAACAAAAAAAATTAACAATTTCGAGCCTTATCCATACAAATTAAAACTTTTCTAAATTCTTAAATTAACCTGGTATTAATGGATAAGTGGTCACCCATCTAGCTACTGAATATAATTCAATATTGCAAAATAAAAGTGATTTGGATGATGTGCAAAGCCACATTTGAATTAACAACAAATTTTAAATTGAAATGGCAATAATAAATTCATATATTCAATGACAATCTTTATTAAAAAAAAAATTAAAAAAAATAATCAAAATTCATATTTATAATTCTTCAAATTTTACATTATATCTAATAAACAAACTTGATAAAAAAAAAAATTTATATTTAAAATTTATAAATTCATTTTATATTTATTTTTTAAATTTTTATTTATGTTTCAAAAATAAACCTATAATTTATCTATTCTGTTGACAATCTTTATAAATTAAAAAAATATTTGAAAAAAAATTTAAACAATATATGAAAAAAAAATTAATTAAAAAAATATTTGAAAAAATTAATTAAAAAACATTTGAAAAAATAAAAAAACATTTGAAAAAATTAAATAAAAAACATTTGAAAAAAATTAAATAAAAAATATTTAAAAAATAAAAAACAAAAAATAAAAATCCAGTATTAATTACAGATTTATGGATGGCCGTTTGTTAGTGTAATTAAATAATCTATATACAGGGTGCAATGGATAAATCGTCTAAATTACACAAAAATGAAAATAACACTTATACATCATTTTAACAGATATATTTACCAAAATTACACAAAAATATCTTGAAATACTAAAGAGTAAATTTATTCAATAAAATTGCCATTGACTTCAACCACAGCCTCCAGATGACTTCAGAATCTCCTGCAACTCTTCTGGATGGTCTCTTTGTTTAAGTTGGTGAATGCTGCCATAATCCTTGCCTTCAGTTCATCTTTGGTGTTACAAGGAGTTTTGTTGGTCTCTTGCTCAACTGCACCCCACACATAATAATCAAGGGGGTTGCAGTCTGGGGAGTTAGGTGGCCAGATGTAAGGGGTGATGTGATTGCAGAAATTGTCTGACAGCCATGACTGGTTCTCCTGCTTGTGTGGCATGGTGCAGAGTCCTGTTGCCAGACATAGGGTCTTCCAGCAGCCATCCTCTTGACCCAGGGCAGCACTACCTCCTCAAGGCATTTGATGTAGGCCTCTGTGTTGAGTCTGAGGCCTTGTGGGAAGATGAATGGAGGCATAACATCATCATCACTAGTGATCACTCCAAACACTTATGTAATGACCATTATACTCATCCAACTCTTTTCAAATCCTCTGCACTGTCTTCAGATTGACACCCAAACACTCTGAAATGTTTGTATTGGAGTTTCATGAATGCCAAGCAGTACAGCATGCCATTTCCAAATTTCTGGCAGAGTGAATTGTGTCATGGTGCTCTTTTTTCTCACAGATGGTGCCCAACTGACCCTACTATACTGTGCAGTTAACAAAATCAAAAATAATGCACACAATTAAAAATATAATGTGGCAATAATTTAATCATCACACCCTGTATATCCACGTTTTTGGTGAAAATGGTAATATATATTCAAACAATTGAAATATGAAAAAAAAAAAAACATTGAAAGAATATAAGAGGGAATGAATTTGTTTGTTAATGAATTCAATTTGTAAAAGAAAAGATAAAATTAAAATGAAATAAAAACCTTTCTCAGTGCTGGAATCTGTGATACAGAGAGTGAAGA
>CAHIKZ030003421.1:12500-96612 GCA_903632075.3 Acanthosepion pharaonis
TCTAACGTTCACACCATTAATCCAAAAGAGGGTTCAATACCAATAGTAGAGCTATAATTATTTCATTGAGGTGCAGTTGAAATGCACCAAAACAAAGTTGCATCTTTGTAGTGAGTAAAATGTTTTTGTCTATATGATAAAATTATTATATATATATATATATATAAATAATAGGCTGGTTAATAAAACTTGAAGAATAAAAAGCCAATATCAATATTACCAATAAAATTGCTATTTATTATATATTAACCTTTTGACTGGACTGAAGACAAAGTGACAGATTTTAATGTCAGAATTTTTGAACATGCCTGTGTTCTTTTTCCAATGACATGAGGAATAAACAAAGTGGGATTTACTCTTTCAAGGAATGTTGTTGGTTAGAGTTCTCCCTGTAGAAATTATACTCTCTGAGTAAACCCAAATCCCTGTTTAATCCATAATGTGTTAATTTATTTTGAAAATAAATTTCAACTCTGTGTCTTTCTTCTTGGCTGTTGAATGAAGACACTAGAAGCATGCATCTGATTTCATCAACGCTATGAAATGATTGGTTGAAGTGTGCAGTAACAGGGAAATTGTTGCTGTTGTTCCTGATGGATTTTTTATGGTTATTGAACCCAAGAACGGAATTCTGTTCTCATTTCTGCCACATAGTTACCTTTTTTTGCATTTGTGGCAGAAGAACAAACATATAAGATTTGAACTGTCACAGTTAAGAGCTGGTGGTTTGAATACTCCTGTGAGTACCAAGGGTATGAAACTGCTATCAGTGACGAGATGTCTACTGACTTGGCATCAGGGTTTATCATAAGTGACACTTCTTTGGTGAGCTGTCAAATGATGTATACCTGATGATGTTAGGAGTGTGAATGTATACCAGAAAACCACAAATCTTTATTCATGTTTGGGTTTGGCAAAATTCTTTCAAATTCATTCAGTTTGGAAAATGTAATTATCTTTTTAGTATGCTCTTCCTTTACAAATCTTCTTAACAATTTCTTGATTCTGCTAAAAAAATCATCTACAAGGAAAGGAAGCAATGTTTTATTGCTCTGATATTTTACCAGAAACGGTTCAATGTCTTTCAAAACAGACACAAAAGTCTGCAGTTTCACTAGAAATAAAACATCATTCACGTTTGACAACACCTCAGAGAAGGACTTGGTCTGGGGGACATTTTTTTGTTTTTTTTTTTAATTAAGTTCACAAATTTGATGACATCTGGCCAAATGTCTAGGAGTCATTCATATGTTTGCATATGTTCTAGCCATCTATGGCAGAAAGACACAAGTAAGTACCTCCACTTTTTTTGCTAAAAAAGCAGCATAGCATGATGAGAAAAGCCTCAAACTTCATAACAACAAAATTTTACCGTCAAAATGTTTATGTTATTAAGAGGAAAGACCAAAGTATTTTTTTAATTATTTTATTAAATATTTTAATCCTTTCTAGCACAACCAAAATTTTGTTTAAAAATCTTGTTTTTTTTTTTTTATTTTTCTATTTTTTTCCATCAGTGGTCAATGTAATATTTGTGATTAAATTCTTGCAAAAATCAAATAATTGTTGGATTTTAATGAAACTTTCAAAACTTATTCACAAATGAATGAACTTATTTTTGAAATTTTTATTTTAGAATATCCATAAAAATATTTTCTAATATTTACTGCAGTAATCAAGGTATTCCTGTATGTGTGCACACACACACACAGGTGACAGTGTTTCATGCTTAAATGCAATCTTCAGGCCATGTGTATTATGTTTTGGCTTGACTATATATGCCGGTCAATGGTGTATTATGGGTATTTATCATTTGTGTTTATGCATACATTTCTAAGTTATTAATTGGTTTACTTATTTATTGATTTGTAATTTTTGTTTATTTTACTTATTTATTTCATTCTTTTTTTCATATTCATTTTTAGCTTTCAATTTTTAAGTAATGTAGTAAAAATTTGTTTTAATGTCGGCATTTTGAGAGGAATTCTGATTGTTTATTTCCAAGGAAGGTAATTGTAGCTATTTTCTCCTCCAGACAGAGTTTACAGTTTTGGGATTTATTATTGTAGGCTGATGCCGTTTTCTTTATTTTCCATGATATTTTTGATGTGATTTGATTTTTGTTTCCCATATACATTTAGAAAGCATTGTGCTGTTTGCATATTTACGATTTGTAAAGGATGTCTTGTGTGTGTAGATTGTTTTCAGGGTATTTCAGTTACTCCTATGTATATTCTTTCTTTATTATCTGCTGATTTTATGGTGATAATCTTCCTACCTCATGTCAGCAAAAATGTTAGCCCAATTTATAAGATTTTAGATGAAACTCAAAATAAAAATAATGCAAAAGGTCTATAAAAACAAAGTCTTCAGACAGTTAACTAAATAACTGATATGACGACTATTAGTAAGAAAGTAAACTAACCGAAGAGATGCTGGTGTGATTAGCCAACATTAGTCCACTGACGCGATGGGCAGTTGGGATGTAAGGAGATTTTCGTGACAATGCTACCTGGATGCTGGCAGGACCCCATGAAATAAACTGGGCAAGCTTACGCTCTCGAATTCGCTGTAAACTTTTGTGCACCTGCAAAAAAAAGAAAAGAAAAAAAAAAGATATTTTCTTTGGTTGAAAATTTATGCAAAGAAGCCCTTATTTTGTTTTTCCAAAGACTGCCCTTTCTAGCAGTTTAAAATAAAACTGTAACAGAATCATTTCAGATTCAATCATATAATGACATTGATAGTAGCATGATAATGGTAGAATACAGTGTTTAGAATTTTGAGAATAGTGATTATTATTGCAAGAGTTGTTTCAACTCATGATCAGGAGTCCCGTCACTCATCAGGGTCATAAAGAGCACCACATAAACTGCAACAATAGCAGCATTCTTGTGTCTTGGGCAAGATAGCCTGATAAACCATCTCCAGACTGGTTTGAATTCAGTTTTCCTTCTAGATTGGTTGCCAACCAAGGTTACAGAAAACACTCTGTTTTACCAATAGCTGGGGAGAGAAGAGCTGGATTCATACCTTTTCTAAGGTTACTTGCATATAAATGAATATAATGAACTCGATTTGAATTCCAACTCATCTCTCTGATTTCTAATTCTGAGCCACTATCCATTATGCCATCATATATCCAAAGGTGAATGAGTGAATTCATTGTACTTCTTTTGTTATCATTTGTGTTTCTTTTGTAACTTAGAAAAGGTTACTGAATGAGAAATAACCAAAACAAACATTGGAAATGAAATGGTAATCTTTATAACATCTACAAAATACAGTGGCATGAAATAGGTAAACCACTTCTAGTAGTGGACTACTTAAACAGCATATTACCACCACTTACAATAGTGTCCAACATATTTCTGAGGATTGGGACATACCCATTAGTGTTCATAGGTACAGTATATAACAGTTTCACAACTGAGAATATTATGTAAGTGATATGCTGTTTGGAAGGCCTAATTGCAGTTAATTCATATTCTTTATGGGGAGAGTGCACGACAAAAAGATACAGTTGAAAATATTTGTGTATTTCTTATTCCTTTCTTGTACATATAACTAATCCATGTATAACATTTAGATAAAGACATGGATAGGCAACAAAGATTGGAATGGATAAGGAAAAAAAAAATGAGATGATAAAGGTAAGTGTTTATATTTCTGAGATGAGGTATTATGTACATTATTTACATTATTCGGACTATTGTCCTCATCTTTGTCGCCATATTTATTACAACATTTCGACCTTTCAGTATCTGTCTATATTTCTGAGATGAGGTATTATGTACACTATTTACATTATTCAGACTATTGTCCTCATCTTTGTTGCCATATGGGCGTACAATGGCCGAAACCTTGTGATAAATATGGCAACAAAGATGAGGACAATATTCCAAATTATGTAAATAGTGATAAAGGTAAAGTTTGCAAGATTGTATTTTTTTTTTTTTTTTATACAGCTTATCAACCCTTTGCAGGTTATTTAAAGTTGAAACATATATTGGATTGTAAAAATACTTTGAGAGTGAATATTGCATTTTGGAGATATGATTTTTTTTCAGATAAAGTCCTACTATTTAACCCATATATTGGGTAGAAGTGATAAATTCATATCTTTCCCAAGGGTATTTGCCCTTAAGTGAACATAATGAAATTGACTGGAATTTGAACTTGGCTCTCCAATTCTTCTCATTCCTAGCCACTATTAATTACACCACCGACACATCCCAAAGAGAGCAAGAAGTATAGAAACACAATATAATATTAATTGCTAAGATATTCAGATAAAATATTAATTGCTAAGACATTCAGATAAAAAAGTATTAGAAGTAACAACACAAAAAATATTAGTTATTGATCAACATCTTCAAATCAACCAATCCTAGTCTTCCAAAATATTATATCAAAAGAAAATAAACCAATAAACAAAATAAATTTTACCTGTGTTGGGTCGACTTCACCTTGAATAATATTTAATATAGAAATGTAGCAATGCTTGTCTTGACGGTGGATGGGAGTAGACACCATCATATTCTTTGGCTGCAACAGTCGCCTCATAACATCAAAGACTGTTGTCTTCCTCACACTAGCAACCTGAAGAAAACAAAATTTTCCTTTTAACATTTTTGCATGAACTGAAACAAAGAAGACTTACAAGTCTTGGGATCTGATCAAGAAGCTCTTAAGAAAAAAGAAAAAAAAGGTATTTGGTGAAAGGCAATCATAAGTAGCAAGCCACTTCAATGAAACCATAAATTGTCTTTTCACTTCGTCAAATCGTTCAATTCACTGAAAAAGTTAGAAAACTAAAGAGAACTTTTATATCTGAATAATGCTTTTTTTTTACATTACATATCATTTAATAATTTAGTTTTTTTTTTTTATTTACAATAATGAATACCTTTTTCTCTATAAAGTAAATCACTGAAGTCTTCATTTACATGAAAACAGTGCTTAATATTTCATTTTTGTCTCTTGAAATATTTAAAAAATACTAAAAAAATGACAAAAAAAAACAAAATCCCTATGTTTAGTAGCATTATCAACTCCTTTGGGTCATTTAATGTAGAAATTTAAGTTTTTGGGGAGCATTAATAATTTCATTTACAAAAATGTATTGCTGGTAATTTTTATTTTTACTAGGAACATGTATTTCTGGTATTTTTATACTTTCATAGTGTTTTGACTCCAGTTTGGTGTTAAAATATTTGGCCACTGGTGCTACCTAACTGCCAATCTGGTTCTGCACTTGAATTCATAAAGTTGATGTACCAAAGAGGAAACTATCATCATGAAAATATTTATAGAAAAGGCAAAGGGAGGCTATGTTATGGCAGTGGGAAAGTGACTGAAGATGAGATGCCAGGTTAGGACCAATAACATACCAAATTCTTTGGATTTTATCAAGAATCTCTAAATACATAGCAGAAGCACCAGGGCAGATCTGACAGCAATATTCATACTGAATATCTAACTGCCTGAAGAACTGTCACTCTGAATAAAGAATTTGTTTTTTTCACATTCAACTCTAAAATGGACTAACATCACAGAATGAGTTATTTTGGAATTGATACTTTTATATTTGTAGGATATCCAAGAATCATATTCACCATTTTAAGTATAGAAGATGAGATCTAAAGTTTTATGTACCAGAACAATGTTAGGAAAATTAATCACAAAGTAGAAAGAAACTTTGTGCAAACATTTTTTCCTTTAGGACTTTGTCAGACTAAAGTGATGTTTATGTTGATGTAACTACATATATGCATGAAGGGGAGTGGACACTGATATTTGACGTTAAACTTTTACTTAATGTGTGTTTGCGTATATAGTCTAGCCGATTTAATTTATATTCTTTTTCATTTTGCTTATGTTTTTATCAACTTTTTATACTATTCGGTATCCCACATTGTGATAATAGAAGATCTGCCAAGAAAAGTTAAATGTTTTAAGAACCTGGATGCAAATTTATTATGGATGATTTAGTGATTAAAACACTTACTATACACTTCTTTCTTAGTAAATAGTCTGATGAAGCCCTATAGGACAAAACATGTTGCACAAAAAATTTTTCCACTTTGTCATTAATTTTCCTAATAGTTTTAAATGTAGACATGATGTCACTGTCCAACTTGCAAGCAGTGAAGCTTCTTTTCCCCTGAATCTTCTTCCTGGCTCAACAAGAGAGAAATTGATGGCATCTAATATTCAATAATAAAAATTTAAGAAAACAGGGAGAATTGAGCTTACTTGTGAATCTGTTGTTAGAGGAGTGTATCCAGTCATCAAGAAATGAAGACGTGGTGTTGGAATCAGGGAGGCAATCAACCCCACCAAATCATTGTTCATGTATCCAGGATAACGCAAAGTAGCAGTACTTGTGGACATCACTGTAGAGACCTGAAGAAAAAAAAAAAAAAAAGAGGAGATAACTTATTTTGAATAAATTCCTGCACTTCAGCCTTTGACCCTTTTGATAACATTTATGTACAAGGGAAATAATTTGTGTATGTTAGTGTTCTTTAGATCTTAGGCAGCAACATCTATTAAAATTAAAAAAAAAAGAAAAAATATATTGATTTTTTTTTATCATTTTGGAATGGGGAGGGGGGCTCTGTTCAAAATATTGATATAGTGAACCATCGATCTATGACTTTTACAGAGTTATTAGAATCAGTTGTTATTTACAAATGTCAAGTTTGAGTGTGATATCACTAATATCTACATATTTAATTTTCTGAATTTAACATTTTTTAAAAGATATATATATATATATATATATATATATATATATATATATATATATATCTGTATGGTATTTTTTCAGAAGTGCAAATACAAACATTTGAGATTAATAATTATTTATATTAAATGAAGAATAAATGGATGCATTCTGTTACTAATTCATACAAGTTTTTGTTCTTTAATTAAAAATGTATATGTCTGTTTTTAATTTAAAAGAAATCTTTTTAACACTCCCCGCCCCCAGGTCTGTTTGCATACATGAAACAACTAGGTCCAATAACTCTGTAAAAGTCAAGGACTGTTTTGATAGTGTATCAATATTATAAACAAGACCTCTTTCTAAATTTGAAGAAAAAAAAAAAAAAAAAATTTTTGATTTTGACAAGTGTTGTAGTCAAATGAATGTTTAAAATATTCTAATGTATAAAAATGTATTTTTTTAATGAGCGGACCAGTCTATTTAACTAATACCCAGAGGAAAGATATTTTCTTGTAATTGCCAATATAATTAATAAATAGTACAGACCGGAAATAAAGAACAAACACTTGGCAAGTCTTCATATTGCATCCTTTTTACCTCAGGAAACTTGTTTCTTTGTTGAACAGCATATCAACTTCTTATGGGTCATTTAATGTCAAATTTAATTTTCTTGAGAGCTTCATTATTTTTTTTTTCTTTCTTAGAAAAATCTATTGCTGGTAATTTATTTTTTTTAAATTTATTTATCTTTTTTAACCCCAGTTTGAAGGTTAACTATTTGCCCATAGCTGGGACCCTAATAGGTGCTACTACCCCAGGTCTGGTGGACCTGGAAACAACAGCAATTAAGAGGTGTTTCCACAGTCCTCAAAACTTCCTGATCAGTTTATCATCATACCCAAGAGAATCCTCAGGAAGCCCATTTCCCATAATGGCAGCTATATCACTTGAGCTACGAGAAGCCTACAGCTGGCAGACTAACAATATAGTTTACTCGATAGCACATGTAACTCAAAGAGAAAATAATGAAATAATAAACATGCTGATGTTCCAGACTACTTCAAAACAAAAAGTTAGAAATAACAACAGTTACTGAACTTGAAAAACCTGAGAAATTTTTTTTAAAGAAAGATTTTATAAATTTCAACCAAAAGTAACTGGCTATTTAGTCAAATATTTTCTTATAAGGAAATGGCTAATAATAGAGATTAGAACAGAAGCTACACTTTGATTCCAGCCTGATGACCAAAGAGTGAAGAAAAGTATAACTAGAGTAGCACTGGTTACTCGGTCAATGAATTCCAAATGTTTCCTTATAAGGAAACAACTAATATTACCATTAGAGATGAGAACACATACTACAGTTTGATCCCAGTACAATGGCCAGGGCGTGAAGAAACATGTAAATCGAGTAGCACTAGCTGTTCAGTCAATGAAAACTGAATGTTTCCTTATAAGTAAATAGTTAATATTACCATTTATATTTCTCTGATCATTAAAGACCATTTTCGTTTCTGTTTTTACATACATTAGTCATGTTCCTCCTCAATGTTATTCTCTTGTGGAATATCCTGTTTTGAATTGTTCTTCTTCTAGTCTGGTTGCCAACCAAGGTTAGAGATCAGTCTGTCTTGCTATTTAGTCCATAGCTTGGGTGGAAAAGAGATAGTATCATAACTTTCCAAGTATAATTGTGTGAATGTGTACGCAGCAAATTTGTCTGGAATTTGAACTGGGCATGCCAGTTCAACTTTCCATGGTGATAACCACTACACTGTACACATATCATAGATTCATGCATAGCTGGAAGCAGAAGATATGGATTCAGATTTTTCCCAAGGCTATTTGTATGAAGGTGAACACAAACTTGACTGGAATTTACATGCCGATTCTACTTTACTCATAACTGCTTTATGCACATCCTATTAGCAGTTTTATGTTGAATTTTACTATTATTGTTTACTAATGGTCATACACTGAAAATCTGAGTAGTCATAATGAAAAGTAGCTACAATTAAGTTGAAAGAGATACAAGTTGAAAAATTAATGGTTGACAATGCTTCATCTCATTAAAAATTCAAGATAATCCAACTATATAATAATTATCAATTATATTTTTATATTTCCTGTGAACACTTTAATTTTATGGGTTTTTGACATCAAATTGAAGCCCTTTCTTTGCAAATTTTTATTCATATTTTTTTCATAAACTGACTTGCTACATTTACATTTTTTTTAATGAAACTATGTTAGAAATTTTCACTATTTTTCTTCATATAAATCTTTACCTTTCAATAATTTTTATATTCTTTCTTAATTTTTATACAATTCCAAAATTTTCTTTGTTATATAAATAATTTTTATAGAAATGTAAAGAAAAAAATGTTAACAGCAATCAACAAACCAGATAATGTATTTATCTATATTTTCCGTCTGTAGTGGCAAGGGAAGTAAATCAACTTAAGTTAGTAAGTTACTTCCCTTAGTCATTTTAATAATCTAGACAAATAAAATATTTATCTGCATTTCGACCAAATTAGTTCCCAAGCAAAAGGAACCGTTTAATTAATTTGTTCCTTTACTTGTATGTTTCTTGGATTGCAGTGGTTTTTTTTTGTTTAAGCCTTTCATGTGAGGCACTCAGATTCCTTTGTCTATTAAGTGCTCATCTTGCTTCAACTTATGCTTTGTCATCACGGTCTTTGTCATTCTGTTGCTAATCTTTTAGTTCCGAGAGATATTTCCATTTCATTATTATATTAAACACACAAAATTTTTAACATGAAAAGCTATTGAGCAAAAGAGCAATTTATATAATACTAGGAGTAATCAATGAATTATAGATACCATTGAATGTCTAAAAAAATATAAAGGGAACAGATTAATTAAACAGTTCATTAGCTTCTATTTTAGTTGTGAATTCTTTATCTCCACTTTAGTGAATCTTGGTACATTGCTTCAAGATTTTTGTTTCATTGCATCTTACTATTAAATCTTTCTAACAATTATCATTATTTTTGATAGCACAGTACCCTAGTACAAAAATAAAGCAAATGAAAAAAAATAATGGTTGTATATGCTTCATCTCATAAAGATTCAATATTACTATGAGTTAATAAAGTAAGGCTTCCCATGGCCTAATGGTAAGGCATACTTAGTTACAAAGTGGTTTCCTTTGACTGAAAAAGTAAAAGCAGTTTCTTTAGTAGAACTTTCAATGTCTCACTAATTGATTTTAATTTCACTGTTTAAAAAAATAGCTATGCCTACTAAAACACATTTATAGTAATAAGAAATATCAGATTAAAAATATCCATTAATTACTTCAGAATTAATTTGCATTTCAGGCACAAAAATAACGTGAACAGACAGACATCAGAATGTCCCAACAAGAAATGTGCAATTTTTTTTTAAATAGGGTAATAAATTAAGATGAAAGATCTGTCATAAATTAACAATGGTTGATAATACATCATCCAATAAAAAGACCCAAGATATTATTATTAGGACTGTAAATAAAATGGCTAAAAAATAAAAGAATTACTAGTTAAAAATTAAAAATGGCTGACAATACATCTCCTGATAGGAAATAAAAAAAAAAAAAAAAAAAAATCATCATCAGCAGATGATATCAAATTATATGAAACATCTGAAGAACAAAACAGTATATGATCATTTCTTAGCAAATATTAGTCCACAATTTGA
Organism: Acanthosepion pharaonis; assembly: GCA_903632075.3. NCBI lineage: Eukaryota > Metazoa > Mollusca > Cephalopoda > Sepiida > Sepiidae > Acanthosepion > Acanthosepion pharaonis. The sequence continues at coordinate 22,939 of CAHIKZ030003421.1, forward strand.
TAATTAGGCAAACAAGTGTGTCAAGTTTTTAGATATTACTTGGTATCTTTAACCATTTAATGCTCATAATAACCAGTATTAATCAATGGTTTTGACCTGTGGATGGTGGGTACTGATGTGTTAATTCTTTGTTTTAAGATGACCGTCATTATCACTCATCGTTTACGAGGACCGTCATTATCACACACCGTTTACGAGGACCGTCATTATCACACACCGTTTACGAGGACCGTCATTATCACACGCTGTTTAAGATGACCGTCATTATCACAGACGTTAATGTTTTTTCTAAGTTTTATAAATTTTTTTTTGAGTTTTAAGTCTGGCAAATTTTTAATCAATTTCACACAAAATTTACTGAATTAAAATCATCTTAATAAATCAAACTTAAAAAATTCTTTCTTACCAACGAGTTGATCTGTGCAAATGTTGGATTTTCAATATGAAGACGGTCACAAGCGATTCGATGCAAAGCTGTGTTATCCAGGACAACCTACAAAATATTAAGTAAAATATAAAAATATTTTACACACCTCTTACCAAATTTATATTTCTTTTTCCTAAAAAGTATCTTTGAGGTTTAAACTTAAATTAAAACCTACACAGTTAGCCCTGGAGTGACAAAGATTCTAAGAAAGAAATCTTGTAAGTTTATACAAAATATTATTAGTCTGCTAAAATTTTTTGAAAAAAATTTCTGGAATTAAATTTGACCAACTGATAAAACATCAAATTTTTATCTGTAGGGTAGATCTCTTTGGTCAGGCAGAGAACTTTTTCATATGTTTATCAATTTTAAAAGCTTCCAGTTGTGTATCAGACACATAAGTGGAAGCTATTAGATCCAGCCTAAACTTTGTCACTGGGCATTACATATTATATTAATGAAAGCTGTCAGCATAATAACTCAAACTTTATCAAAGTGAGCATCCAGGTTTAGTAACAGCCATAACATGCATATATATTGCTCCACAATAGGTAAATATACAAACACATATATATCCAATTCAAAATATTTTAAAAATGGATACAAATATATACATATCTAGAGACTTATACTCTCCTATATATATATATATATATATATACCTGATACTCCTCTGAAGCGTGGACAGACAGGTCTGCCGATGAAACTCTGGAGTTGGGATGCTGGAAACATCAATCAGGTAAGTGCTGACAAACTTTTACTTATCTTAATCCTCTTTCTCATATATATGATGTAAATATGTAGGTATGTATATTTTCTGTTTATACATACCATTTATTTAAGTAAATGCTTTGTTTTTAATTAAACTGTATTAATTATTATGTTTACTTAAATTATATCTATAAAAATAATGTATAAATAGAAAATAGATTAAATAAATGTCAGACTTTATCTATTTTATTGTGTGTATATATATATATATATATATATAACAATGAATCATTCATACAAAAAGTAAATTAGTAAAGTTAATGATATAAAATGGAGAAATCCCTTTGCTAACTTAAAATGCATTAACCTACTAATCACTTGAAGTCATCTTCAGTCATGGAAATTATTTTGTTTTTGGTAAAATTCAGGTAGCATCCGAGACTGAAAATATAATACGAATTGAAACAGATTTTCCCAAAAGATTCAAGTTTGTATCCGTTATCAATAACACATTAAAAAAAAAAAAATTTCGATTCACATTATATTTTTTCATCTTGGATGCTACCTGAATTTTACCAAAAATAAAATTTCCGTGCCTGAAGAAGACTGAATGTACAGCCCAAAGTACTTGCGTATTTAAGAAAGACCTTATACAGCTTATAATTTTTTAAAAACAAAGATCATAACATCTGAGGTACAATGGTTCAGATTTTAATCTAACAATTATACAATAATTTATATATTAAATATATATATATATATATATATATATATATATATATATATATGTGTGTGTATGTGAAAAGTGTATATAAATATAAATAAATATATATATGTATAATTATTTATATTATATACATGGTACTTATTAGAAAGCGCTCAATATCAGAGATAGAGCTAACATATTTGGTTGGATAGATGTGAGTTTGTGACCCTGGTTTTTCACGCTTTAGCGATTGTCTGACGATCAGTTTTAAAAGCATGAAACCCAGGGTCACAAACTCACATCTATCCAACCAAATATATATATATATATATATATATATATTCCTTCAAGATAAACAAATTGTGATTAAGAGATGGAACTTACCACACAATCTGCATTCTGTGTGAGCCTCTTTAAAGTCAAAAGAGAGTTATATGGTTGCACAACCACATCAGAGATTTCATCAAGATTTGGAAACACAGAATAGGTTTGTATAAGTTTCTTTGGGAATCTGAGAAATAAATCAACAAGAAAAATTTACAAAAATTTTACAGTAAAAAAAAAGAAAAAAAAAAGCAAAAAACAACCAAGGAAAAAAATATTCAATGGATGCATGACAAAAGCAGACATTGAGACAGGAACAGATTATTTTTCTTAATTGAGAATACTGAAAAAATGTTCCTCTGTAACTTAATGTTAAGTGCTTCTTTGATTCATGATAGTGGTCTCCATAGTAAATATCAACAGCTAGGGGTCAGTGGGACTATTCAAAGGGTCAATAAATGACTGGGGAGAGTAAAGGGGAGGTTGATAAATACTTGGGCCTCAATGGTTTGGTTGTTTTGGTTTAGCGGCATATCAACACCTCTATGGGTTATTAAATGCCAAAATCTAAATATAAAAATTCAAACCTTATAATTCAAGAGAATGACATTATTTCATGATTAAATTATGATTACTTAGCTGCACTGTTTTAAACAAATAATCTTCAGTCAGTTATGTGCCATGCATGATACACGCTTAGGCCATCATGTATCTTTTGATACATTACTGACAAGGCAGTTTTTTTTCCCCGCAGTAGGTTACCATTTCTTTCTGCAGTAGACCAGTTACCATCCAAGGATATAGAACCAAGTCTGTCCTGCTATTTACCCATAGCTTGGGGGGGGATGAGAAGAAGATTCCTAAAGGGTATTAGCACAAATGTTATGGATCTGACTGGAATTTGAACTCTGTTCTCCAATTCCTCAGTCTGAGCCGCTTATCCATTACTCCACCGTGCCTCCCAGGAAATATAAAAATGCACATTAATAATTATTATATGGTTTGAGTACCTGTTTTCAATATGTACTTTTAGCCTTTATGAAACTTACATTGCCTGCTATCAACATATAAATTTTCAATATGTATTTATGCTTTTATGAACATAGTACAGACCAAAAATCTGGGGACACCTTCTGGATTTAATAATAAATAAGTTTCATTCCTTTGTTTACAATTTAATTAATTTTTACTAAAGTTAGTATATGGTAAATGTTTAAATATATTTGCAGAAAATGGCATCAAACTTTTGAAGAGAGGATCAAAATTTCCAAAATTTAAAATCATCCAACAAAGACAAAAAGGAGATAAATTTTTAAGAATCTATATATTTAATGGGTTTTATTATTATTATTATTATTGAATAAAAATGAAAACCTTCCAAGGAGATGAAAGTAAATGGCCAATATGCACTGGTAAATTAGTTTCAAAAAAAGGAGTTTCAATCTTCAATTCCAAAGTGATTCTTCAAAATTTAGAATTGGCACCATTTTGATAAAAAAAAAAAAAAAAAAAAAAAAAAAAAAAGTGTACATTGCCTGCCATCAACATATACTTTTGAAAAATGTACTTATATGTATTTTGAAACTTTTTCATTTTACCTGCTGTTGACAAAAAATTAAAGAAAGAATGTGATTAAGATTTTTGAGTAAAATATTTGATTCTTGACTCACCTGTCATTCAATTTTTCCAGCATGTAAAAAAACCCATGGATACCCTGTACCTCCAGCAATAAAAATAAAAAGAACAAATAAAAAAAATAGTTTAATAATATTCACAATTGATTTGTTTTTTTAAAGTTTAAATTTAAAGGTTTCTGTCTATATTTCTGAGATGAGGTATTGAAAATTATTTATATTATATTACATTAAAATCGGACTGATTGTCCTCATCTTTGTTATAATATTCACAATGTTTTGGCTGTTGTATGTTTGCCTTAAAAAAGATCTTTTTGGAATTTCAAATTATAAACTATTGGCAAAAACCATCCATAGGATTAATGTTCTAGTTAAACGTGCCATACCTATTCCTTTTATCAGTTTTTCTCTCTTTAACTCAATATAAACCAATTTTTTGTTCACCTCAGCTGTAGCCAGGTTTGAACTCACAACTCTTTGGGTTTAATCACTGGATTCAATCAATTTTTTTTTATCCTCAAGGAAATATGGTCCAGTGAGGTGAACAAAATTTTTTTGAATTGAGTTTAAGGGTGACAAAATGATACCAGACAAAGGGAAAGGCAATGCATAATGGAAAAGAAAATCTCCAAAAGAAAATAAGCAGTTAGTTTTAAAATTCCAATCAATTTAAAAAGATTAAAAAAGTATACAAATGATTTGAAATATTGATTGACCTTTGGAGTTATTTAAAGCCAAAATATATTTTGGATTGTAAGAATAATTTTTTTTTGACAAGTATATTGTATTAGTAATCTTTTGGAGATGATAATGACTTTTTCAGATACAAGTCCCACTATCTAACTCATGGTGAGGAAGAGATGGATACATACCCTTTTAAAAGAATTTGCATGTAAATTTAAAAAAAAAAACAAAAAAGAAGTAAAAAAAGGAGGCATTAAAAGATACTGATCATTTTGATTGATTATTTTTTTTTGCAGTTTATCAACTCTTTCTACCTTAAAAGCATTAAAAAAAAATATTCAGAAAAATTAAAAAGGAATATCTTTTGTGAGACAAGAATTTTTAAAGGAAAACAATTTAGGGGAGATAATTTGATTTTTCCAAATTTAAATTTTATTTAAATCCCAAATATTGTAGAAAGAAATAATGGATTTTTATTTTTTCCAACAGTATTTGTTTTATTTGAATGTCATGAACTGGAGTTTTCATTTTTCAGCTCTTTGATTTCTCATTCATGTTCCTATCCAATATGCCAAAAAAATATTCTAATAATTAGGAGAAAACAAACAAAAACAAAAGTTTCCCAAAAAACCACTGAGTTTCAATTCTTTCTTTAACAAGTGCTTTCATATTAACTCTTTAATTTTCATTATTGATGATTACTTTTATAAATTATGGAAATTTAACCACCCATTCTCAAATTTGAATTTACAATTTAAAGGGCCAATTTAAATATACTTCAATCTAAAGAAAATTTGAAAATATATTAAGTTAGGTTAAATGATTTGAAGTTTTTAAAACTAATTTGTCACTTCTGAAATGCCAACAAATAAAGTTTAAACTTTCATTTTAATGCCCAAACTATTGTAAAATTTTAATCACAGATGCAACTATATTAATGCTATTTGAACAATACTGGTATAGACAGCATTTTTTTAAACTTGCATTAATAGTTGAAAATTTAAAATTGATAATACTCACTAGAATATTAATAAATATAGAGATCCAAATAAAGAAATAGTATAGTGAATAAACAGAATAGAGGTCCATATAGTGATAGAGTAGAAATAGCAGATCCAAATAGTAATAGAGGATAGAATAAAATGCGATCTTAAAGCATTGAAAGGATAGAATAGAACTAGTGATCAATCAATTACAAGACTTAATATATATGTGTTTAAATATATGGTCACATGAAACTTAATTCAATGTTGAAAGATATTGTATTTTTTTTAGTGATCTCAATTTTTAAACTCAAAGTGTTTGACCAGCGACACTTTATTCCTATATATCAATTCACATAAATAAAAGGCTCAATGATTAAAAGATCAGTTGCAAAATTATCAAACCAAGCTTCAAATAGATTAATTAGGTCATTAAAGTTATTTTTTATACTCCATTATTTTTAATAAATAAGACCTTATGAACCAAATTTTTTTTGCTATTTAACCTATTTGGAAAATTCATTCCCAGAAGCAAAAAATTAAAAAAGGAAAAGAGTCTAAAATTCTTAAATTTTTTAGTCATTGGCAAAAACCTATATTCCACAAGTTTTTTTAAATAAGCATTGAACATTGAAAAATTGGCATTGTTAACCTAAATTCCCCCAGAAAATTTTTGCCAATAACTCATTATAATGATTTGCACATCCTTCTAATATATTCAACAAAACACAAAAGCAATTTTAAATTTTTAATTTAAACTCAACTCAGACCTCAAGTGGAATGCATACATACGATCTACCACTAAAAATGCTAGAAAAATGGTTGGTTCCTTGTACTGTTCCAGTATGTACCTGAATGCTATTGTTATCCTATATAACTTTACAAGAGCCAGATCAGGCTGAAAATGTAGTACTGCCACCTAGTCTTAACTTTCCATTCGTGATAGAGTCAAAAAGCATCTCCATATTCATGTGGATGACAAATTATTCCCAACCCATAATATTTGAAAAAAAAAACAGATGAAACATTGAAAAGCAAAAGTCAAATTAAAGAGAAAAGGGACAAAACTTTTTTCCGTCAAAAAAATTCTGACAAAATGCAAAAAAACAATGTACACCAAACAAGGTGTAATGCCCTTCTGCCAATTTCTTCATTTTTACCTGCTTTTATGGAGCCCAGACACACCTCATTAGCATGAGGTAATACAGCGACTTTATGTGTAATAACAAAAATAGTTTTTGAAAATGAAAAAAGTCCACGGATGGTTCATCTTGGACATTTTTTTTTTCTCAACCCACAGGCCAGACAAAAAAGAAAATACAATAAAAGCCTTTTATATATTAGGGGGTTAGGAATGTAAATGTTCTTTCCATGGAAAGTGTTCACATAAACTACATTCCACCAGTTTTAACCTTCATGGGTAAGACCTGCCATGCCACAGACATTGTAGCAAACTACCCTCATTCTTTACTGTTGTAACTAAGGGAAGGTTACTGAATAGAATAATCAAACAAAGGTTGGTAATTAATGATAATACTTAGGACAAGAACAACACATATAAGATTCATCAGCGGTGCATAGAAGAAGTAGTCAACTGCTAGAAGTGAGTCGAGTGAATTCCATAATGAATCTCCAACGGTAGACCAACATACAGTATTTACTACTGTATTTATGTGAATGGGGACATACCCATTTTCATCTATAGATATGCTACAACACTTACATATTCCACTGATGAGATTAAGTTCCACCTGAGCAGCTTCTTCCAACAAACCTTGTGCAACCAATTCCCAAGAGGATGCTTCCCCGATCACTACAATCTTGGCCTGTTCAAATCAAGGGTCAACTTTTATCTTCTTCTTCCAAATATCTGCATAAATTATGCCTTAAACAAAAAACAACTTCTGAACACCAAGTGCTTTCAACTAGAGTATTTCAATATCAAAGGTCTCAAATTTACACCCACCATTAATTGAGGTAGCAACTTTGAGGAACAGCACTGCAAATAGTAAGAGTTCATTGTCTTACTATTTAACATGTTTAATTGGAACATTAAAAGATTTATCCATTTTTTCAATAAATTAAAATTTTAATGAATGAAACTTTTATTAAAAAAAATTACTACACTAATAATCATCATGCAACATATTAGGATGATACTAAAGATTTATTGGTAGAGGCATTATTTTTTTTTAATCATTTCATGTTATTCCATAAAATAATGCCATTAGGGGTGTTACAGAGATCAAAAAAAAGAATAAAAAACTTTATATTGTTGAAAAGCAAGGAAAAGGACAATAGAAGAATAGGATTCAGAAAGACAGAAGATAGCAACTGATGTTATATATACTTTTTTGAAGATTGTAAATGGCAGGGATATTTAAAAGAAATTGGAAGGGAGTTCCACAGGTGAAAAAATATGATAAAAAAAATATTAAAATAGATGTTGACAGTTGCATCTAGATAGTTTAACAGTAAAATAGTGAGACCTAGTTGCCAATCTAGTAGCACACTTAAATTAATTAAGTTCAGGCACTAAGGAGAACAATTCATCAGAACAACAATTATCCATTTTATTTATAAAAAGACAGAGGGAAGCCACACAGTAATAAATATCTGGTTTTGGTAGTTTCAATGAAAACAAAATGTAATAAAAATCACAGAAAATGCAAAATATATTTTAAATATAACTGAGATATCATCAGAACTAAATTCATCTATTGCCTATCAAACTTGCTATCAGAGTCAAGAATGACCTGCAAGGTGTCATTGGCATTCCTAAGGTTGACATGACTATCAAAATTTCGTCTCTTATCAGTAAAACTCACCAAATAAATAAATAATTTACAAAAATATGTTTACTAAATAGTAAAAGCTATATTTAAAGGTTGAATATAAAAATTTTGGCTTCTCAACTGGTATTATTAGAAACAATTGTTGACCTGTCTGAAAAAAAATTTAACTCTCTAAAATATACATAATGTAATTAGACTTCTTGGCATAAACCAAATTGCCTTTAAGAAGTGGAAAAACTAATTGACAAGATTAATTACTTGTTAATTAATAAGGATTGCATTCCACATTAAGTTTTAAATAAAATTCAATTATTTTAAATTGCATTTTATAGCACACTGTTTTTAAAATGCATACCAATGCAATATTCTAAGTTTAAATGGAATAATTGAATAATGAATCAATTAGTTTTAGAGCAGCTAACAAATATGTTCAATGTTACACTTTACTTCAGTTCAAAGCCTGTCATTTTATAATAGTTTCATTGTTTTTAACAGATTCCACAGCATTCTTCAAACATTTTAGAAGTCAGCATTTAAAAAAGAAAAGAAAAGGGAATGAATTATTTAATATAGACAAAGAAACTTGAAATCGTTTGACACATAAGAACTTTTCAATCATTTCTTCATACAGTTCTAAATTGTGAATCATTCAAATTTTTACTTAAAAAAAAAAGTATAAAAAAAATTAATAAATAAAAAAATCTTTTTCTCAATTTTTATTCTTCAAATCCAACAAATTGAATTTTGAATATTTTTTAAGAAAATAAAAAAGAAACAGATAAAGAAAAAGGAAGAAAAAAGGAAGAAAAAAGGAAGAAAAAAAAAGAAAAAAAAAAAACAAGAAAAAAAAAAACCTGAAAAAAAGAAAAAAAAAAAAAAAAAAAATTTTCAAAAAAGGAAAAAAAAAGAAAAAAACAAATTTTAAAAAAAAAAAAAGGAAGAAAACAAAAAGAAAACAAAAAAAAAGTCAAAGAAAAAAAAAGGAAAAAAAAAAGCTTTTTTTTTTTTAAAAAAAAGAAAAAGAAAAAAAAAAGAAAAAAAAAAAAAAAAAAAAAAAAAAAAAAAAAAAAGAAAAAAAAAGATTGAAAAAAAAAAAAAAAAAGGAAAAAAGAAGAAAAAAAAAAAGAAAAAAAAAAAAAAAAGTTTAAAAATTAAAGAAAAATCTGAAAAAAAAATTAAAAAAAAAAAAAAGGATAAATTTAAAAGAAAAAAAACAAAAAAAGTTATTCATATACAAGCAGAACAAAAAAAATCTTCATCTCATCTTATGCAGCTGTAGAATTATCTAAAATTCACTTTTGTCTTTTTGAAAAAACAAAAAATGAATGAATCTTTAAATAAAAAAACTGTCACTTAGTATCAAGAAAGAATCTTTAATCAATGATGTATTAAATATTTCTTCATACAACCTTTCTCCCTGAAAGACAAGAAATTCTATTGTATAATATATGTTAGAAAAACAATCATTTAAACATATGAAATTCCATGTGGATTGATATACAGGATGCGATGGGCAAATTGCCGCCATTTATGTTTTTCATTTTGAGCATGCTTGTTGTTTGTTTTTGGATTTTCTTGGCTGTACAGCATAGCAGGGTCAATTGGGTACTGTCTGTGAGAAAATGAGTACCAGGACAGAATTCACTCCACCAGAAATTTGGAAATGGCATGCTTTATTGCTTGGCATTAAAAAATGCCAGAAGTTTCAATATGAACATTTCAGAGTGTTTGGATGTCAATCTGAGGACAATGCAGAGGATTTGCAAAGAGTTGGATGAGACTAATAGTGATTACAAAAGTGTTTGGAGTGACCACTAATAATGGTAATGTTATACCTCCATTCATTTTTCACAGGGCCTCAGACTCAACATGGAGGCCTACATCAAGTGCAGTGGTAGTGCTGCCCTGGGTCAAAAGGGTGGCTGCTGAAAGAGCCTATGTCTGGCCACAGGATTCTGCACTATGCCACTCAAGCTGTAGAACCCAGTCATGGCTGTCAGACAATTTCTGCAACCGCAATCTGGTCACCTAACTCCACCAATTGCAATCTCCTTGATTATTATGTGTGGGGCATAGTTGAGCGAGAGACCAACAAAACTCCTTGTAGCACCAAAGATGAACTGAAGGCAAGGATTATGGCAGCATTCACTAACTTAAATAATGAGACCATCCAGAAGACTTGCAGGAGATTCTGAAGTTGTTTAGAGGCCATGGTTGAATGGTGATTTTATTGAATAAATTCACTTTAGTATTTCCATATATTTTTTGTGTAATTTTGGTAAATATATATTAAAATGAGATGTCATTGTTATTTTCATTTTTGCATAATTTAGATGACACTTTATCCATCGCACTCTGTACATACTTTTTGTAATTTCTAAACATTTAGTGGATACACATTTTTCTTTAACAGTGTAATTGTTGTCTATCAGTTGTGTAATTTCTTTCTGAAGTCCTTATTTTTGAAAATTTAATTTCTGTATCTATAAAATATCTCTCTTCTAAAAATTCCTCCTCTTCTTTTAAAACTAAAAGTGCAGAACAATGCTGCTACATTATTGCAAATTTAAAAAAATTTTTTGTAACGATTGGTTTTTGCGTGATTTTTCAAATTTTTTTTGGACTAGATTAGAAGAATCTAGATATTTTAAAAAAATGTGTGTTTGTGTGAAGATGAGTTGTCTTGCAATGAAAAGAAAATTTGCTTTTGATATAACTTTAAGTTTCTGATTGTATTTTATAAAATAGTGTGATATAATAATATAATCTTGTCTTATATAAATAATAAAAAAACTTTTTTTGCTAGATTCTGTTCCAGTAATCAAGTGAATTATTGTTCTTTAACAAAGGACAAATCAATAGTTGGCTCCAAGGACAATATATAAATACTTATCAAAAATTCGGTTAAAGTAATTCAGTAAAAATTTTTTTATCAAAAACATTTTCAAAGTCTTCTTTCAACAAATTTAAAAACGAAAAAGCAAGTCAGTCAATTGTCTGAAAACTACCTTTCTTGTGGAGTTATTTCATATATTGGAACGAAATCCATTTTGATGTAAAAAAGTATATGAAAAAAGATCTAAAAGAAGTTGAATTTTGTGCAGAGAATTTTTGAAAAAACAAGTCTGCATTTATTTAAAACAGAACAAACTTATCTTCCAAGGAGAACAACTCAAAATATCTAAAAAAACCTTTCTGCCCACCTACTAAAAAAAAAAATACTTGCTTTTTTTTGAACTGTAAGTCTAATTTTTCCCTCTTTCTGCTATCTTACGAAAATACTCTCTCTGAAATTTTTGGAGACCTTTTTAGGGCTGGGCCAAAGGGATGAAAGGCAGCAGTTATTTTCAAGTTGTACCAGTGAACTTTAACATCAGACTTACATGTTTTAAAAAAATCATTTTATTTTTTTTTTTCCCTCAATAAATTTTTGCAAATTTCAAGTGGTTTTTCCTCCTTCTTTATCTCACTTATTATGGTTGTATATTCATGGTTTCAGAATGTTTTTTTGTGTTTTTTTGAGATTCCCATCATTGGACGTAATAACAAAGTTTCCCAACCTTTTTTTTCAGAGTTTGGCTGTTACTAAGCTAAATTTCGACATCCTACAGAAAGTGTGTCCTTCTTCATGGTTCAAGCATGCATCCCTCTTATGTAGTGGAAACTTCTGTTAGGATCTTAATGAGAGATGTACAGTCTTTCATAAGAAGAAATGAAACTTACTTTGCTATTAAAACCCTTAAAAAACTATGCTAGTCTATACAGTGGTTTCCCCTACATAAGGGGGATGTAAATTTGAATCCTGCAGAAGGGCAGATTTTCTTTATTAAAGACTCTTGAAAATCTCAGGATTGTAGCTGACAATTACACTGTTTAAAAGAAAGAAAAGAAATAAAAATGGAGATATTTACATTCTTGTCCCCATTTTTATTGTCATATTTATGACATTTCGACCATTGTACAGGTGATATACCATTCTTCAGGTGATATATGTTGGAATTTCAAGCCAAACATGTTTATTTAGTCCATTGGGGTAGATTGTTCTCGTTTCACATACCATGCCCTTTCTGAATTTCTCAGTTTCAATTAATTTCCTTCAGTAACTCAACTCTCCAAGTTTTTGTACACCGCTGCTGTGGCCAGGTGTTGAACTCACAACTCTTTCATTCAAATCACTTCACCTGGCCACAGTAGAGGTGAATGTCAACAAAAATATTAAACACTGTTTATTTATTATTAAAATTATTTATTTATTATATTGTTTATTGGAATGATTGGCAAAACATCAGCTAATTGTCAATTGATTCAAACTTTATAAAATGGTAAATAAGGATATACTTATAGTTGGTTCACATATTTTAATAATTTAGCATTGAGTTTTTTGTACCGTAGTCTATTGTTGCCTATCACATCTACTCCTCCTTAAATTCCACCTGATAGTGCAGGTATTAAGCTAGTAATTTCTATTTAAAATACACCAAATATTTTAAAAAGTTAAATAGAATGCTTTTACATTTTTAAAAATTCATTTTAAACCTTAAGTATCAAAACTGAGTGGAGGTACCTATTATACACCAATCTTCAGAGCTCACAGATACTACACTAATCTTAGGCAAAAGTGTTGATTCATAATAAATAATCATGCTAATTTTGTGATATTATGGAGACCCACATAGAAAGCAAACAGGTAACTTTATCGCAATTTCAAATGATTCTGTCTGAAGTCCAGCAGATGGTTCCTTTTGAAGTTTCGTCTTCTAAGCAACATCCACTTTGACCAAAGGGTAATGGAGAAGTCAACAAATATATGAGAATATCTGTCATATATTTCTGAGATGAGGTATTATGTACACTATTTACATTATTCAGACTATTGTCCTAATCTTTGTTACTATATTTATCACAATGTTTCAGCCTTTCAGTATCTGTCTATATTTCTGAGATGAGGTATTATGTACACTATTTACATTATTCGGACTATTGTCCTCATCTGTGTTGCCATATTTATCACGTTTCGGCCTTTCATTATCTGTTTATATTTCTGAGATGAGGTATTATGTACACTACTTACATTTATTCGAACTATTGTTCATCTTTGTCACCATATTTATTACAATGTTTTGGCTGTTGTATGCTCCGGCCTTCTTCAGGTGGTTGGAATGCCGAACTGAACTCTTGATTTTGTTCACTGGGGTAGGCTGTTCTGGGTATTATAAACCTGGATGACAGTCTTTTGGAGGCTGTTCTAGTTCCATGTGCCATGTTTTTTTGTTTTTTTTTAATGGATGTCAGTTATCAGTAATCTCCTGTTAATTCCACTATTTGGGTCCTGTCACTGGATCTAACCAATGCCTTTATCCACTGTGCCATGTGTCCTTGAGAACATCTGTGTATGAATTTCTGGGTATTATAAACCTGGATGACAGTCTTTTGGAGATCAAGTGAGAACAAAACCAGAAATAGGGTATATCCAGGTGCTGGTCTATATTAATAGTCATGCTTTCGATTGGGGAGAGTTCTGGTTCATCCTTGGTGGGAGATGGACATATGCACTGTGTGATTCTTGCGTCATTCATTCGTATTGACAGATATCACATCGGGATCAGTAGATGGGCAAGGAGTGGTAGGGGGAAAAAAGTTGTCCAAAGTATCACCTACCTAACCAACCAGACGAGCAGATGAAGACGTAAATATAACATCTGTTTTATAATATGGGAAATAGGGTTCATGTTCTTCAATGCAGCATTGGTCTTTCATAGTATTACCTTGTGAGCAGCAGCAGGTCTTTTAACAATTTTTAGTGGACACTGACAAGATTAAGAATCAATATGGAATGTTGGCTGGTCAGTAGAAAGCTTGGGTGAGGGTCATATTGTAGGTTTCCATTTTTGTACTATGCTTATATATTGTCCATAATTTTCAAAAAGTCAGTCAATCCAAGAATTTGGGGGGAAGGGGGGGGAAACAAGATTTTTTTGTTATTTATGTTACTTCCACAATATTTCAGTCAATCCATTATGTGGCCTTTTTCAGGTATATTATCTGTATAAACAGCAGTTCTAGCAGTATTAATAAATTGTTACTGTTAGCACCATTAATTTTAACATAAAAGATTGAGGATGTATGAAATGAAGTATAAAAAAAAATTTGAATGGGTTGTGATAAGTTTTTATTTAATGACATAGCAAGTCCTTAGAGGTCATTTAATGCTGAAATTTAATTTGGGGGAGCATTAGTAATTTTCTTTACAAAAATGTATTGCTGGTAATTTTTTACTATGAATATGCATTGCTGGTATTTTCACCATCAAAAATGTATCTTTATACTTTCATAGTGTTTTGACACCGGTTTGGTGGTTAACTATTTGCCTATAGCTGGGACCCTAACAGGTACTGCCACCCCAGGTCAAGGTAGACCTGGGAACACCAGCAATTAAGAGGTGGTTCCATGCTCCTCAGAACCCCCGAATCAGAGGTATTGCTGCCAGATGTAGTTTATCATCATACCCAGGACAAGCGATAAGTGTACATAGAAGAAGAAAAAAAAAAGAAATAAAAAAAGAGACAACTGCCCCCACCCTCATTTGGTTTCCAAACATATTAGGCACAAGAGAATAAGTTTTGCATTAATCCATAGAACAAAAATGTATGTATATATATTTTTTTTTAACCTACAATTCATGTTGTACTTCAAGAGACTTTACAAATTGACTGATTCCAGTGTCAAGGAAGCTAAAACAATGAGAGCTAATAGATTTGTTTCAAAGTTCACCTACATTGACAGCTATCAATTTCAAGATAGCTTTATCTACCACTGAGGCTTTATAGTTTGGATCATTCTTACTTTAGATATTTATCCTTGATCCAGCCACCATGAGTGGACATTCCAGGAGTTAACATTTCAAAATACACCGTTCTTAAAATCATGGGCACATGCAAACTTCTTACCCATAAACACCCTCTAAAAGAAGCAAGAATTATAAACAAACAAGTGAAATAATTCTGACCTGTGAGAATCCTACAGCCCAGTTGTTACCAGCACCTCCACCTTGTTTGGACAGATAAACATTTTCAGGATTGTATAGTTTAGCATATGGGGAGGTCATAATTGTATGTATGACCCTGGGCTCCAGATCCAACAAGACAGCTCGAGGTATGTAATGTTCATCATCAGCCTGAATAAAACAAATTTATAAATAATCATCACAATAATAATTTTTCAAAATAGTTTTCTGTATAGTATTTTATTGGTATCTTTTTAAACCCATCAAGTCATAAAAGAGAATGAACTGATCACATTTTCATAATTTTAAGTCTCTTAAAATTAAAGAATCATTTAGCAAACTCATCAATTATCTTGTATTATTTGTGAAGAAAAACTTTAAGAAATAAATTAAGATTTGATATCAAAGTTCAAGTGACTCATCTGGTTAGCTGACTCAAAAGAGTTTCACATCAAAACACTCAAGGCCAAATGTTTGAAAAATCAAACCCCAACGAACTCACTCAAAATTTTCTTGATTTATTTATAAGATATAATATCCATACTGCATGGATATCAACATAAAATAAAATTTAGTTAACTTGTATTTTATGGAGAAAGATAAAATTTACACAGCATTTAAAATATACAAAAAATTTATTAAGGCTTTAAGCATGTATAGTTATTAAATTATTAGAAATTTTATACTCTTCAAGTAACAGTTTCAAATTGAGCCGAGCACATTTCCGCTAAATATTTGCATTTATTTTGTGTCTACAGCTATGTCTATGCACCAGGTATAAATAAAAGAACAATGTATCAAGTAATCAGTTCATGGAGAGTCCTAGCAACAGTCCCATTTGGAGTAATAAGAGGTGTCATTCTATTTAGTGTGGTTTTGCTTCGCTTAACTGTTACACAGGACATTAATGTGAACTATTTTAAACTTTCAGTTTTCTAAAGAATACCAGGATGTAACCAATAGAATCTTGCTAAATACACAGACACTACATGGTGCTTGAAAATGACTGTGGTGGTTGAAAGTACTTGAACAAAACAATGGAAAATGAATTTTGGACAGTTTATCAAAAATTTATATACAATACCTGATTCGAAAACTGGAAAAATACAATGAAATATTAAACAGACAAACTTTGTCAGTTTTATTTAAATCAAACTTGTTTGGATATATATATATATATATATATATATATATATATATATATATGATGGAGTCATACCTTTATCAAGGGTATTAACATGGAAGTGAATGAGTCTGTCTATATTTCTGAGAAGGTATTATTTACATTATTTACATTATTTCGGACTATTGTCTTCATCTTTAAAAGCCATATTTATCATTTTTTTTGGACAAGTTGTATGCTTCCTTCTTCAGGTGGTTGGAATGTTGAACTGAACCCTTTAAGGCAATGGAGAACTTTCAGAGGAAAATTAACAGCTGACATCCATCAAACATGGCATGTGGAGCTAGAACAGTCTACCCCAGTGAGTGAAATAAAGGGTTCAGTATGACATTCCAACCACCTGAAATAGGCTGGCATTATCAATTTGTTCAAGAAACGTTGGATAAATATGGTGACAAAGATGAGGTGAATAGTCCAAATAATGTAAATAATGATCAAAGTGTAAATTTAATGAACCTATTTTTGGAATTTGAACTAGATAAATGAATTTTTATTCCTCAAATCCATAAACTTTCCATTATATTCCACTGTGCCATTTAAATAAAAATTCAGAACAGACTAGGCTGTGAAGCACTGGGTGGCTAACAGTATAGAAAGGTCAACTCTGAATTCAAAACCTGCTAAGGATTGTTTGGGGACCTTATAATATTGTGCACCAGTTCTCTGTATTCAGTTCTTCCAAAAAGTGTGGTTGGTTCTGCCCAAGCCTTCACCACTAATCAAATGATATGTGTGTTTCATCAGGCTTTTCAGTTCTAAGAACTCAGCTGCTTCACCCTCATACGTTGAAAACAATGGGAGATTCCAATATATATGAAATCCAATATTTTTATTACCTCAAATGTTATTATAGTGGATAATTTTTATTTTAAACAGTGTATTAAGTCTACCAGCACCCCATGCATATTTGAGGAGTCTTAATGAAAAAAATGTGCTCTCTGGCAGAAATCAGACCTGCATTCCCAATTTTTAAGAATATGTCATTAGCTAATAGACTTAATATGCACTTTTTAAAGTAAAAATAAAAATGAGGTGTTTATTTCAAATACGAGTATCCATTATAATAACATTTGAAGTAATCTTACTTATTATAAAACACAGATTGTGTGTGTATGTGTGTCTGTGTGTGTATGTGTCTGTACGTTTATATATTGGATCGGATTTCCTACATTTTTCAACCGATTTCAACAAAACTTCACAGGACTACGTAAAATTACCTTGTGGTGGTTCTAACAGCGCCAAAAATTGGAAAAACACAATTGTTTTTGCACAAAATCAATTTGAAAAACGATTAAGAGGCATCACGAGAATGAAAGGGAACAACTCATATCGAAAGTTATACTTATTATAAAACCCAGGTTGTGTGTGTGTTCGTTTATATATGGGATGGGGATTTCCTACATTTTCAACCGATTTCAACAAAACTTCACTTTTTTTTTTGGCAGGTAGTGTTTCTTATTGTCTTATACACTTTTTCTTTTATTTTTACATTCAGAATGCTTTAAAATTCCATTTACAAGACAATTGTTTCTAATAAAATTCTATTCAATCGGTAGACTCATAACAATTGAAAAAACAATGTTTTTTGTTTGAGTTTAACCAATTAAATAAAAAAAAAAAAAAAAAAATAATTATAAGACATGCGTGTAATCAACCTTAAACAATAATCTTTGTCAATTTTATTTTTCAGTCTTTATGATGGTCAATACTTGATCTATCTCTTACTGTTACATCCCCGGGCAATGCCGGGCTCTACTGCTAGTAAGCTCTAAATGTGAGATATAAATTGGTGACGTCCGAATAAAACAAGTACAGAAATTTAACTGTGAAAAGTTATAACAGAGATATATAAAGGAAAATAAGAAGAAAGGAATAACTATCAATAATAATAGAATGTATGGTTGTTAGCAAATGGGTAACCCAAGATACAAATACAAAATGGAAATGTCAGAATCAAGCAAGTACAGAAATTTAACTCTCCAGGAAGTGTTATAACAAACAAATGGAAAATACGACACCAACATCCAAAGACACATTGGAAGAATAAAAGACACCTTCTAAAAACGAGACAAAGTATTAGGAAATACAAATGATAAATGCCAGACTTCTATCAAATTCAAAAACATAAAAAGAGTGATAGACTAGTGGGAGGCTAGTTTTACTACATCACTAGTTTTGCTAGGCTAGTTTTGACTCAGTCTTATTATTGCCACTTTTGATCACAAAACTTTTTTTTTTATGAATGTCTTATTAATATGTCTGCTTTTATTGTTCTAACCAATAATTCTGCATCTCCAGGAACTGCTATCAGAGATAGTGAAAGAATTAAAATACTTACCTGGTAGAAAAATACATCTTTTCTGTCAAGGCCTTCAGTTGCAAAATTTTCCAGAATGCCCTCTAAAAATGGAAATAAAATCATTAAATATATATATATGTAAGCAAATATATGGATATAGATCCGACAGCATGAAGAAAAATATATATGAAAAAAAAAACAAACAAAAATCCTTATATACAATTATGCTGTTTTAATGTTAATATGCCAAAACGTTTGCATATTAACATTAAAACAGCATAATTGTATATAAGGATTTTGTTTGTTTTAATATATATATATATATATATATATATAAAAAACTATCAACAAGAAAATAGAATGTATGGTTGTTAGCAAACGGGGGAGTCCAAGATATATAGTGAAAGTGCTCTACTGTTTATAGGATTTAAATATGATAATTTCTATCCCTAATATTGACAACATTAACCCATAAATATAGCATACCTTAAAACTAGTTTTATCATATATATATATATATATATATATATATATATATATATATATATATATATATATATATATATATATATATATGTGTGTGTGTGTGTTAGTTAAAAATTATTGTCTGGCTGAAACATAAACTAAGTCACTAGAGTGAAATTCTTTTGTTTGATTTTAAATTCAAAAATTTTCATATCTAAATTTAAAATGATTTTCTTAAGAAATTTTTTACCCGTCTATCAAACAATATGTATAAAGGCATCATTTTCTTTATATGTATGATACAATATGTATAAGAACAATTTTTTTTATCTGTCTATGATACAACATGTATAAAGACATAAGTATACAGTATCTTTTTATTCAAATTACAACAGGCACATCTTCACCAATTGAAAGTTCCACCATAAGCAATAATTTTACATGTAAATTCAAAACAAAAAAAGTTAAGTATTTGTTATCCATTCACCCAGACAGATGGGGAAATTATGAAAGGAAATAAGCTGAACTAAGTAGATGATTTCAGCTACATTGGTGCTTGGATTCAATCAAGTGAAAAAGAATATGGAAATCAGAATTGGGTATGCCTGGAGTGCACTAAGCAAAATAAAAATGGGATGTAAGTCAAATCTCTGAAAGCATCTAAAAATAAGAATTTTGAGCCACAATGGAAAGAATATTGCTCTTTGGTACTGAAAGCTGGACTTTGACCCTTTAGCATTCATATTACACATACACACATATATTTCTAGCCCCATGCATTCACAATGTTTGTTTCTGTTGCCAAACTTTCATAAAAAGATTCTATCAAAAATAAAGACAAATAGTTAGCTTGCCTGGCATCCTTCAACAATGAATGCTTATGCCCATCAAGTTACAAAAATGGTAGCAAATTAACATTGTAGAGATTATGTGTACACTCAAGATCTGACACATGTCAACATTATTACCCTGATTTGAATCAGTCAGTTTATCACAATTAGTCTCAGAAATGTCGATATCTGATTCATCATGCATTTCTTGTTTTTTTTTTCTTCAGGTTTTCCCTCGGATTCTAGAATAACCTAGATTGTATATCCATCAAATGAATGCTCTGAATCATTAAACGCCATTTCATTATGATGCTTGATTTTTCATTGTCAGAAAGGATGAAAAATAAAAAAAAAATTGTAAAACTTGTATTTTCTTTGCTAATTGAAAAAAAAAAAAAAAAAAAAAAGAGATGGTAGAAGTATCATGTGATCAAAGTCTCATTGTTTACCTGACTTCCTGTGTTATTTACGACAATGTCATCATATATTATTGCAGGGTATACATAGGCCGACTTATGACAGCTTGAGAACTGACCTGGGGGGGGGCGTGTTTGAGTATGTTGAATGCTAAAAGGTTAACAAAGATGAGTGATAGGCTTAATAGAACACACACAAAGATTCCCAGAGCTATACTTGGTGTATCATGCAAAGAACACAAAAAATATAAGGTTGGTTTGGTTGATTTTTTTTTTTTAGCAGCATATCAACCCCTATGGGTAATTTAATGCCGAAATCTAAATAATTTGAACACAATTTTATGACTCCCACTAAATATATTTTGAACGCAGCTACAACTACAGATAAAATGTATTACTGGTCATTTTACTATAAATATGTATTTTTATATTTTCATAATGTTTTGTTTGGGGAGTTCACTATCTGCCCATAACTGGGACCTTAACAGGTGCTACGACCCCAGGTCAGGGTGAACCTGGGAACAGTAGCAGTTAAGGAGAGAAATAAAAAAGAGATCTACAGTAAACTGCAAAATATGATGAAATCACTATGGATTAGAAGACTACAATTCATTGGGTGCATTTGGAAGAGGAAAGAAGAGCTGTAAAGTAAAATACCCTTGAGGGAGCCTCAACACAGAAAAAGGATATAGGAGTGTGGGTGTAGAATAAAGTAGAGTAATTTAAGTTAAAGAAAAAAATCATTGCCTAATAAACAAGCATAGAGGTTATTGAAATTGTATTTCTGAAATATGATATATTTGACAGGGCCAGTGGACAGACACAGGTCCAACCCAGCAAGAAAGAAAGGGTAAAAGAAACAGAATGTGGCAATGTCTTTATTGGTCTTTGAACTAATTAATCAGGAACGAGCAAGAAGGTGAGATTTCTGTATAAGAAATGGATTTCCTTCTCACAACATTTTTATTGAGGTTTCTGTCTTGGTAGGAATTGGATGTTAAAAAAAAAAAGGAAAAAGAAAGTAAAATGCTGGAGTAGGTAGGGAAGTTCTCTTATTCACTTTTCCCCTCCTCCATTGCTGATGAATAGTCAGCAATATTTTCATGCTAAATAAAATTTAGTCAATACAAACTTGTGCCATTTATTATTACAAGTAAACCTTCTGCTTGGAGGAAAGATGACTTTTGATTTTTAGAGAGAAATTAAGAAGTTGTGACTTTGGATATTAGCCTGAAGATAGCTGAGGTGGACCACTGTGAAGTGACAACTATAGTTCACCTAAACACCAGCATGAGCCACAGAGTATATAGTGATAATACTACAGAAAAAGAAGCAAACTGACTAAAATATGTACATAAGAAATAATTCTCATTTGAGGTGAGGACTAATGATAATTATCCCAACAGTGCCAGATTTACATATAGTAGTATGGCCTGCAGCCTCGAACGCCCGAGACTAGAGGGACCCCCTAAGGGATCTCCTGCCTTGTGGTCCTGATAAAAACAAAAAAATTTTTTTTTAAAAATCAAGATATTAGAAAAGAAGAGATTTATTTATTTTCAGATTTAATTTTGGTTGGTTGTTTTTGTTTAACAACATATCAATCTCTATGCCAAAATCTAAATATTTTATATGCAATTTTATTTTCTTTTTGATGATAATAATGGTTTAGTGACTCATAGCTGAAGAAAGAGGCGGATTCATACCTTTTGCAAGGTATATTAACTGAATATAATGAACCAAACTGAAATTGGAAATCAGCTTTCTGATCAACAATTCTGAGCCGTTACGTTACTCACAGATCCAAGCTTACAGCACCCAGTATTCCCAAGCAGTCACCCATCTAGGTACTGACAAAGCTCAATGTTACTTAACTTCGGTGATCATACAGGAACTCAGCTCCCCGATTAATAATTCAGAATCATTATCCATTACACCACCCACACATCCAAGCTTACAGCAGCCAGTATTCCCAGGCAGTTACCCATCTAGGTACTGACAAAGCTCGCCATTGTTTAACTTTGGTGATTGTATAGGAATCTGTTTTTCAATGTTATGTGGCCATAAAGCCTCAGATTTAATGGGGCTCCTTTAAATTAATTTAAAATAATTTAGAGTATTTGACCCCACTAGTTGGAATGGGTCTTTTAGTTAGAGGGTTACTGAATGAGGTTGTTGTATGAGCATAAGAGAAGGAGGTAAGAAGGTTTTGGGGAAAAACAGTGGAGTGGTTTCCTGTTGCTTTCTCCGTGGTTTGGAATTCTAAGTTTGTTCTTTTCTTAGACTGGATGCCAAGCCTGCCCAAGGGATAGATATACACCGGCCACACACTTTTTTTTAACAGCATTAGTGCAAAAGTGAATGCAACAGACTTGCCTGGAATTTGAACTCGTCTCACAGATTTAACCTTCTGAACCAATAACAGAAGTACAAAAGGGAGAAAAAAATTATTAAAACTGAAAAAATAAAGATAAATAAAATAAAAAATTAAAAAATAAAAATAAATAGAAAAATAAAATAAAAATAAATAGAAAAATAAAATAAAAATAAAGTAAAAATATAGTAAAAATAAAATGAACAAATAAGTAAAAAAAAAAAAAAAAAAAAAAAAAAAAAATAAAAAAAAATCAAGTAAAAATAAATAAAAAGTTACAAAAATTAAAATGCAGAGAAATAAAAATACCTGGGATTATAAAAATATCTGTGAACTAGAAAATTTAAATAAACATCACTACAAGTAACTGTAATTGTAGGCTTTCATGTAAATATCCTTCTGAACCAATAACAGAATTACAAAAGGAAAACAATTATTAAAACTGCAAAAACAATAAAAGATAAAAAAAATAAATGAATAAAAAGTTACAAAAATGAAAATGCAAAAAAATAAAACTACCTGGGCTGATTCCATGTTCAGCACATAACTGCTTCCAAAACTCCATTCCAACTGAAAATACAACAAATATAAAGTCAGATATTTTGGCATCATTTTCAGGAAAAAGAACAAACTTAAACACTTTTTTCATTTTTTTGTTTTTGTTTTTTGCATTCACCTCAAGTAAGGCAGTACAACCACTAAGACAGAGGGGGTTAGTGTGTGCGGAAGTATTAGAAAACAGAAACATTACTAAGGAGGGAAAACTAAAGGAGAATAAAAGGACAGTAGATAGTGATCAACATTACATTTAATTTTTTGAAGATTAAAGTTGATTGGAAAACATGGAGCTGGAAGGGAGTTCCACAAGCAAGAAAAGAAACTGTTAGCAAAGAACTTATGGTTACATCTAGCCAACTCAAATGTAAATTGATGACGCTTCACTTAATAATTAATTATGTAATTATTTACATTATTTACATTGTTCAGATGGTTGTCCTCATTGTTACCCTATTCACAATGTTTGGACTGTTGTGTACTCTGGCCTACTTCAAGTGATGAAATAAATGGCATTAGAATCCACATCATTAAAGCCAACTCTATAGCTGAGATATATTGATGACACCTTTAAACTGGCCACACAATGAAGAGGTCCTGCTACTATAGGACCATGTGAACTCAATAAGATTGATACAGTTCACAATGGAGAAAGAAAACAACAAACTAGCATTCCTGGATGTACTAATATCTTGAACAGAGCATGGGTTCAAGATATCAGTATACTGTAAACCAACATTCACTGGACAATACCTCAACTTCAAATCCCACCACACATACAGTGTAAAGAAAGGGATTGTTCACTGCCTACAACATTGAGCAGAAGTCATAAGTGGTGACCCAGAGACATATGAACAAGAGATGGTAAGTATAAGCAGTACCTTACAACGTAACAACTACTCTACATGACAGCAGCTCTGACAAACTGAGATAGAAGAGTGCAAGAGGATAACAACACTCAGAAAACAGCTTCAGTATGCCTACCCTATGTGAAAAGATTATCAAAAAGATGTGTGGTTCATATAACATCAGGATAAACTTCAAAAGTAGTTCAACACTTTGCAGACACCTCTTCTGAGTAAGATCTCCCATACAGGAGAATATTATTAAGAACAGTGTGTATGCCATCCCATGCAACTGTGGCAAGAATGGAGAAATATGCTGCCCTCTTAAGATAAGACTGCAGAAACACCATAAAGCCATAACACAAGGGGAAATAGAAAAATCAGGTGTGGCAGACCACATGTGGAGGGAAAAGGGAGATTGCTGCCTCCTGTGGGATGAGGTTGAAATAATAGACAGTGAACATCACTGAAAAATACAAAAAGCTTAAAGAATCAGCACATATGTTAGGCCACAAATATCTCCTAAACTGTCTAAGCATAGACATGAATACAATATGGGAAGCAGTAATATGGAGTGCTAGAGAAAAATAATAATACCAAATTGTAAAATTTTTCTGGTTAAAAAAAAAAAAAAAGGTTACTGAGACATTAGGCTTATTAGTCCCAAAAATTCATACACACTGATATCTAACCTGGTGGATGAAATAAAAAGGGTTCGATTCAAAATCGCAATCACCCAAAGAAAGCCAGAGTGTACAACAGTCAAAACGAATATGCCAACAAAGCTGAGGACAACAGTCCAAATAATGTAAATAAAAAATAACTAAAAAAATTCAACGACAAAAAATAACTGTAGTTAAAATAACAACTGTGGTTTTACTTTTATTTTGTTTAATTTTCAGTTTACCATACAAAACATTTTCTACAAACCAAATACTGAATTATCTCCCTTACATTTTTTTTAATACTAATCTCATATTCTGAGACTTTTCTTCTTCTATTTTAACAATCAGAAACACAAACAAAAGTTTTTCAAAAGATTTTAATATGCTGTTTTAGTTTTACATTTTTATTTCTGATGTATAATGTTTCCTTTTTTAGAAAAAAAAATAGGGGGTAGATCTGACTATTTTAAAAATTTATCTTTGTTTTACAAACTATGAAACTTATTAGTGACAAATATTGAATGATGAATATATGAATTATTAATTATATTTCTTCAGTTTTGTTTTAATGGGGGAAGAAATGATTATGAAAATGAATTGGAACTACTTCTTAGACTGGGGCACTCAAAAAATAAGTCACTATTTTTTTTAAACTTGTGAAACATTTTTGGGGCAATATTTTGCAGATTAGCATTAGAATTTTCTTAGGCCACAATACTTTTCAGAAATGAGAAATATGAATTTTTTTTTATTTTTTTTAAACATTTTTGAAGGCAAGTAATGTTCATAATATCGATAAAATCGATCAATCTTTTTTTTTTTTAACAGAGTTATTGGATTTTTCTTAGCTCTTCTACAGATTTATTTTTTTTAAAAAAAAGATTTTTTAAATTAAGAACACAAATTTATATAATAAAAAAGTATTCATTTAAGATAATTATCCCCCAAAAATACTTGCATCCTAAAGTTTCTAAAAATTCAGAAAAATAAAAAAATATGCAGAATGATTTACATTATTGTGTAAATGTAAATTGTAGTTTCAAACTTGGTATTTGTAAATAACAACAAGGTTCAATTTCATTAACCGTAAAAAGTCAGGGATCGATTATATCGATATTATCAATAAAACACCCCATTCTTTATTAAATCGATAAAAATATAAATATTTTTCAGTTCTGGATAAGCATATTTTTAAGTAGTGCCAAAAATTATGCAACCACCATCTTTAGAAAAAAAAAAAAGAAAAAAAAGAAAAGAGTTTTATATTGTATTATAAATTATTTCTATTTTATTGATAAGGTTCTGGGCGAGTTTTCACATTTGTTGATTGTAATTATTTTCATTCAAGGATTTTTCTTTAACTAAAAAGAAAATCGCGACTTCACCCCGGACACGAGATATTGAAAGGGGGTGAAACTGACCCACAAACAAAATATATTTCTACAAAGTTTTTTTTTTTTAATAAAATAACCTATTCATCCATCAATGAATAAATACTTTTTTTTTTTCTAACTGGATAATTCTTTGATTTTTACTTTCATTTCGCCCCCCCCAAAAAAAAACAAAAATAAAACGCAACCATTTTATTTTTAAATTTTTGGTGGTACCTAACTTGCTTCATTAGTATAATAAACTAAGTCAAAAAAAAAAAAAAAAAAAAAGGAAAGACAAAAGAGGATGAGAATCAACAAAAAAACTAAGTTGGTGATATCATGAGGTATTGCTGGGGTTGCAATTGGTAATAATTAGCCCCGATACCAGGACTGACCCTATGTTTTTATTTTTTTTACTCAACTGCTTTCGTTGCAGCATGGATAAACAATTGTCATTTTAACATTTTTAAAAATCATTTAATTTATGAATTCAATAATTAATATTCAAATAAGATTATTATTATTATATAAAAAAGAATATTTTCTTGTTATTTAGAAGCTGTAAAATGTGAAATGACTGCTGTTGAAGAACAGGAAGAAACAAAGTGCGTAAAAAAAAAAGCCTGAAGAATTCTTTTACGGAGACAGGATGAAGTTATTCGCCTTAAAACGATGAGACGACCAAAAAGTTTTTAAAGTTTAACGTCATTTTCTTTAAGAAATAGCTTAAAAAATGATATAATTTAATTAACAGAATAAGTTTATTTTAATTTTTGTTTCCTCAAAATAAATTTAAATTTTGTCTTTCTTTAAGAAAAAAAATCAACAGTTACAAACACTAATAATTTTTAGCAAGATTACTCAATTTTTTTGTCTGAGCAATTTGTTTTGGACGAAGTATAAAGAATGAATATAGATTTAAATTACTCGTTTATTATTTTAATTAATTAAACAGTTATTTAATAAACATCTATTTTGAAAATATCAGAAAAAAATATTTTTTTAAAATCTAATTAATAATAAAA
The DNA here is from genome assembly GCA_903632075.3 of Acanthosepion pharaonis. Lineage (NCBI taxonomy): Eukaryota > Metazoa > Mollusca > Cephalopoda > Sepiida > Sepiidae > Acanthosepion > Acanthosepion pharaonis. Next base: position 50,236 of record CAHIKZ030003421.1, read on the forward strand.
AAAAAACTGTTACCAAAACTATATTTTAATTTTTAAGTAAATTAATAAAACTGAAAGCATATTTTAAAATCTACCAAATAAATATCAAAGAAAAATAATTAAAATATTGAATTTGTTAAAGGAAATAATCAAAGCAAAAACAAAAAAGGTGGGTCCGATGTATTTTTTGAAAAATTTTATTTTTTTTCAACAAAAAAAAAAAAAAAAAAAAAGGAGACATACGGATGTGTGTCGAATCGTAAACACGATGAGTAAAATAAAAAAGCAAAAAATAAAATTTGACAAAAACTAAACATTATTGACTTACTCTGGTTGCCACATTGGCCCAGTTGTAGTGTAATCATTTCCCGTGGCATGATGATGTAAGTTCATTAATTCAAAAATATTTTTAAAAAACTATTTCAATTAAAACTTTCCTTTCATCAACACTCAGAAAATCTTCGAAAATGGCGGCAAATGAACGTTTCATGTCTCAGCATGCACCGGTATTCCAAAATAGAAACGAGGTTTTCATTCTGATATTCTTTTATTCTAGAATTGATGTACAACAGAATTACTTTTCTTTGTTTACTTACTCCGGTTTAGTTTCTGGCACAAGGCCAGAATTGTGAAGCATTCAGTGAAGATTGAACTCACTTCAAAAGTAATAATCTACGTTAGATTAAATTTCTAAGCATTATGACTTGGCCAAACGAACAAAGTTTTATTGCTTTACAACAGGATTTTTAATTATAAAATTAAAAAATAATTATAAAATTCAAAATAAAGGAATTTAAATTAATGCAATCAATAATTAATAAAATTAATAAGACAGAGCAAGACGGAAGATTTAAATAATGCTATGTATTTCATTTCAGGACATAGGCGGTCATGACTCTCCAGTCTCCATCGTTATTTTTCTTCATTATCTGCGAATTACCATATAGTCTTGAGATAGATAGTGGAGTGGTCTCCCATTGCTTTCAGAGTATTTACTTCTTTTAGACTGGTTGCTATCCAAGGTAGAGAAAACAATTATGTTATTTAACCCATAGCTGGGAGTAGAAGAGACAGATTCATGCTTTTTCCAAGGATATCTGTATAAATGGTAATGGTAATATTAGCCTAAAATGTTATATATATATATATATATATATATATATATATATATATATATATATATATATATATATAAAATAAAGTATTAACATATATTATGGACATATTAACAGATTTTAGGGTTTGATAAACACATAGCTTCTGCAAAAAAAATAAATGAATAAAATAAATAAACGAAAGACTTCAGTCAATGAAAATGACTTTCACCTAAAACCAAAAAAAACCTTCTTTTGAGGCCTACGATGGTCATGAAGTAAGCAGAAATGTAATAATGTTTAACCTTCATGTCTGCAAAAAAAGGTGCATCAAATGAATGGTTATTCCCTTGACACTACTATTATTGTGTGTACATTTTTGACTCCTTTGATAATGTTTATGTACACAATTATAGAAATATGTTAACCAAATACAATGTAATATTTATTATTTAACTTTTATATAGATTTTATTATTTACAATTTTATAAAGAAATAAATTTAAAAAGAAATCTTTTTATTGAACAGTTTATAAAAATTTTCCAAATTATCAAAATATGTAAATTAACTTTTTTCTTTTTATGTGCCATGTCCTTTCAGGATGTAGGTGATCATGGCTCTCCACTTCCCCCTATCCCTTGTTGCTCTCAATAAGTTTTGTGCCTCTCCCAGACAATGTTCTGGCATCCACTTGCTTAAGCCTTCCATGTATGTCATGCGCTGCTTTCCCTTGTCTTTTTTCCCTCTGTTTGACCTGTGAGTATCAGATTCTCCAGGTCCTCCTTTCTCATTATATGTCCCAAAAATTTAATCTGCCCCTTCCTTATGTTAAGTATAAGCTTCCTCCTTGTTTGCATCCTCTCCAAGACCTCATGCTCACATGCTTGCTCTATGATATCCTTAGCATTCTTCTGTAGAACCACATCTTCGCTGCTTCAAGTCTCTTCTTCATTTTTGAGGAGACTGTCCAACATTCACTGCCGTAAAGAAGGACAGATGTCACGTAAGAGCTTGTCGGAGTTAGCTCCTCCTTAGCTCCTTACCTTTCAACAGGGGTCTCTCTCCCCTGGCTATAAATACTCGCTGACCCTTCGCCTCTTCCTCTTTTTCCCTCAGGCCTTTGGGCCGCCACCTTGAGATAAATCTCTTTTCCACAAGCTTTCAGCCTTACCGCTTCGCAGATGTGAACGCTCACAGATACAGCGTTTCCCAAATGCTGGGAACACGCTAAGAACAATACACATATGTACGAACACTCACCACAACACACGCATATAATATTCACCACACACACACTCTGTCCATGTAACTTGTAACCTTTCTTGTTATTAATACATATATTTGTTTACATATATTTATCGGTATTGTGTTTGTTTTTCTTTGCCTTCTTTGGACTTAATTAAAGTCCAACTTTCTCATGTAGTTGGTCTGGCTAGCAGGAAATTTCTACCCACATGTATTCTTTTACTTCTACAATACATAAACATCTACTTCTATACTCAACATTGCCGACACAGCCCGCTACAAGCTCAGTACTCTTTTCTTTGTCACCAAAGAAATCCTCCTGTCTTGCAGTACTCTTCCCAGCTTTTGGAATGCATCCTTGGCCATCCCAATCCATCTTTGGATCTCAGCATTGCATCTACTGTCCTCTGTCAAAACCATCCCCAGAAATTAACTACAATACAGTATTTATTATTTAGTATTTTATAAATAACTATGAAAATAATTTTTTATCCAATTAATAAATAAATAGTGCTTAATATCTTTATTGTCAATAAAATAAAGGAAATGTATAAATCCACTTTCATAGATTTAGGTTTTATTAAAATTCTAAACCATCACTTTTTAAAACAGTAAACATTGTTGAAGGAGTCAAAAGTGTATACAGTAATAGTGGTATCAGAAGAATAACCAACTTTTAACATCGAGAGATCTTTTTCAATTGCCACACAGATTACATTGATTTCCTCTCCTCTATATCATATATGATAGAATAGGCATTATAGGGCTGATGATATACTTTTTGCCATATATGATACACACCTGTCATTAAAGGGTTTATAATATACCTTTTTTCCATATATGATACAGTCAGCTTAAAAATTTAAAGACCATATCATTGCTATGCCATTTTATGATCCTTTATTTAAAAGAATTCCCTATTATTGAAATAATTATAATAAACATTATTAATTTTGTCCTAATTATATAAGTGTGACACAAAAAATATAAATAAATGAATACACAATGGTAATTATTATATTGTGTTGATTATTAAATATATTGACAGATTTTATGATTTGGTAAATGTTTTCATGTCATAAAGATGAGAAGTAAGCCTATGATAGACTACAAGTAAGCAGTAAATTTAATCTCACTGAGAGATCATTTCCAATTGCCTTCATTAGACTACCTGCATGTGCAGGTAGTGTAATGGCTCAGAATAACTGCTCAGAATGAGAAATCAAAGAACTGAATTTGAATTCTCGTCAAGTTCATTACATTCACTTATGCACAAATACCTTGTGGAAAGGTATGAATCCATCTCTTCTCCCCAGTTATGGGTTAAATAGTAAGGAAGACAGAAGTCTGTATCCATGGTTGGCTCCCAATCTAAGATAAATTCAAAATTTGAAAAGTCCTCCAATCTATTTTTAAGAAAAGATTTTGGCAAACTTGGTTTGATTTTGGTATCTCCAATTTGTAATTTGCATGTTGGGCTCTCCCTTTTGCTAACAATCTGTTATAGTGGAACACACCTATTCTGTAGTTAATAGACTCTCCCACCTATAATAAGTAGTAGTAGTAGTAGCAGTGGCTCAGTGAGTTGGTCAGTCAGTCGATGCTGGACGACCGTTAGTCGGATATTAAAGTATCAGCAACCACCACTAGATTTCTCTGTGTCATTACCTATTATATCAAGTTCCTAACATTTTGTACGTTGAACCTATTTTAGGACCGACTTAGTACAAATACAAGCCTCCACTGTGAAACTACTCTACAACACAATCATGTATTCTACCTTCTTGTAGTGGATGTTTAGTCCTTTCTTCTTACTTTCCTTCACTATTTTCTGTAAGAGGTTTTGTAGTTTTCTTTTTGTGTCTGTTATCAACACTGTCATCTGCATATCTTATATTGTTAAGATTGTGGCTGCTAATAATGAATTCTGGTCAGTCAGTTATGTGCCATGCGTGATACATGCTTTGGTGATCATGTATCGAAAGATACATGATTGACAAGACAGATTTTTTTCTGCAGTAGGTTGCCATTTTTTTCTGCAGTAGACCAGATGCCATCCAAGGCTATAGAACCTGATCTGTTTTTCTATTTCCCCATAGCTGGGGGGGTGGGGGCTAGAACAGGATTCATACCTTTCCCAAGGGCATTAGGACGTATACAGTGAATGCAATAGATTCAACTGGAATTCGAACTTAGCTCTCTGATTCCATAATCCAAGCCGCTAAACATTACTCCTCCATTCCTCCTAATGAATCTTAGTAGGATTTCTAATTCTCTCAGAGTCGCCTCATTGTTTAGGTGGAAGAATAAGTCTGGCAAGAAGAAATATTGTTGCAGATTGGCGAATGTATTTTGTGTATAAGAAGGTTAGGTTATCAGAAGGCTTAGAAATGTAGGTGTTCACAAGACAGTCATCCATAACAAATATAAAAATAAGAACATTGAAGGTAAAATCATTCAGGAGGAATCAAAAATGAGGAGAACGTGATTAAAGGTTTAACAAATAACATTCATTTTATATCAAGTGAATATACACAATCAAGATAGATATTGCTGATCAAGTGCGACCAGTTGTAATAAAATATGTAGAAAGATTATGCTGAGTTTCAATGTGTGTAGGCTTGTGGTTAGGATTTGTGTATGAAATTAAACAAGATGTTTTATTGTATTACAAAATGTCTTTTGTTGGAGTTCAGTCATGAGTGTGTATGTGTGCGTTTGTTAAAGTTACTGTTCAAAGTTTGTAAGAGTTGTGTACCTTTAGCTGTTGTCTTGATGTTGGATTGAGATTTACAAATACTGTTTAGTAGTGGTCCAATTCACTTTCTTTAGTATGTTGTAAGTAATGTTCCTGAGAGAGCAAAGTGCTGTTTGTCGAGTCAGAAGAATTAGCGCACGAAAAGTGTAGTTAGGTCAAAGTTTTGCCTAGCATGGATTTGTTTAGCATCTCTCCAGGGTTGAAGTTCTGACTGAATCAAATTGAAATGCTTCTATTTATTGAGTTTGTGGTCTCAGAATTGGCTCCAAAAGCGGTACATGAGAAAAGATTTTTTGCTCGAACTTGCTACAGTTTTAAGGTCTCAGCCAATGAAAAACCTAGTTTGCCGAAACTAAGATGCTGATTGGTTAAGAGGTGATTATGCGTGAAAAATGCATTATCCCAGAGGGGTGACAGGTAGGTATGAAATATTCTATCAATATTCTTGTCTTGCACTTCTTTCTAAAATAAATGCATTGTTTTTATTTTAAACCAAAAAATGTTTGTTATTTACTTGTGAAAATTTTGGTTGCTATGACTTTTAGATGAGCTACAAGTAGTTCATCTAAAAGTTACCCAAATATTTTATGACATTGTTTAAATGTAAAGTAAGATTATTATAGATGTTTAATATATTGGAAATAAACCCTATTTCCAACACAATTACATACCCACATACATACTACATTAAAACAACCAAACTTTATTTTCTACCCAATAACAGACAATATTATAAACATGCCCCCCAAATTCCACAACACATGCCACTTAAATCAAAGTCACTATTGGTCAGAAATTAACATCACCATGTAAAACATTTGACCAATCAAGGAAAACTAAAACCCTATTTTTCTTGAGCCTACTTTCAGGAAAATTTATTTTAAAACCCCACAAATTTTGACTTTCAGTGAACAGTTTCGAAGCTGAAGAAAAGACATGGTTACATAGCTCACCCTGCGTGCTGAAAGAAATGTATTAGCAACTTCAAATGAATCAGCTATAGCAATATCAGTTTGAACAGTAAGTGAATCTTTGTTGATGATCATGTATTGGTGACTTCAAATGAATCATCTCCAACAACAATGAAAAAGACAGTGAATCTTCGTTAACAATAATAGTCTTTTCTCAACCTCAGCTTTTTTCTATGGACCAACTATTTAAAAATCTTTTCTAAACTATAGATTTTTTCTGTATACCAACTATCCAAAGACTTTAACTCAACTAAAGGTTATTTTAAATACATTTTTAACTCTTTTGAATTCAGGTACATATGTTTGTAAATGCAAATGATTTATTAGTGGGTATATCCATGTTGTCTTTATTTTTATTTTATTATTGTTTGGAATTAAGATGTTTAAATATTTAAAATAAAAATAACTTAAACAGAAATTCCTACAAATACAAAATGTTTTCTAAACAAAAATAAATCATGTCTTGTTTCAACAGTATTCCTGTATGATGATGGACTGCATCCAACAGCAAGGCCTCTGAACAGGAGGTTTTAAGGAGCGTGGAACCGCTTCTTGATTGCTAGTGTTCCTGGGTCTGCCCTGACCCAAGGTGGAGGCATCTGTTGGGGTCCCAGCTTTGGACAGATAGTTGACCCCCAAACTGGGGTCAAAACAATATAAAGGTGTATAAATAGGTTTTATTATAAGCAATACATTTTTGAAGAAAAAAATTATTACCAGCAATACATTATTATCAGCAGTACATTTTTGAAAAAGAAAAATATTACCAACAACACAATTTAAAAAAAAAAAATTGCCAGAATAAATTTTTTGAAGAGTGTATTACAAGCAATAAAAATCTTGTCAGCATTAAATGACCCATTGAGGTTGATATGCTGTAAAACAAACCAAACAAAACTAATCAACATTATTCTTGGACTTTTATTCAAATATCTTGCTTTATATTTGTTATCAGCAGCATACTGACATAAGACACTTTTCTCTCTTCTCCTTCATGTTAGCTGTCGATTGAGAACAAACCTTTAGCTGCTATGTTTAACCTTTGACCCCAAACAGGCCTAAACAGACTTAAACTAACTAACTATAAAGTCTCAACAGGTGGTTGAGACAGCTTCAACAAATTCTCAACAAGTCAACAAGACAGCTGATAACACATGAGCATGAGGACTGGTAGAGTTAGTGAAAAAAAACTTTTAAAAAAAAATCCATAAATTAAGTTTTATAAAACAAACAAATTAGATTCAAATGATAACATACACATTATTAGAACATATTTTGTTAATTAATCACTTTTAGACAAAATAAAAATGTATTTTTTTTGGCTTATAGCCATGTGATGTTAAAACACTGGACTGGATCTCATATGATCACTGAAGTTAAGCAACTTCGAGCTTGGTCAGCACCTAGATAGGTGATCGTTTGGGAATAACAGCTTGGATGTGTCATGAATAATGACTCAGAATTGGAAATCAGGGAGCTGAGTTCCAATTCTAGTTGGGTTCATTATATCCACTGATGTGCAAATATCCTTAAGAATCTAAATCTCCTCCTTCCTGCTATAGGTTAAATAGTACGAACTGTATCAGTAGATTATTATTATCTCCAAAAAATTCTTACAATCTAAAAATATTTCCTGGCTTTAAATAACCTGCAAAATGTTGAAAAACATGTTTTTATAGAAAATTATTAATAAAATATAATACCCCTACTGAGTGGCTACCAATTTTAAAATAAAATTCAAATTTCTTGGCTTTAAATAACCTGCAAAAGTTTGATAAGCTGTAAAAAGCAACTCAATCAAAAACACATTTCTATACAAAATCATACTTATTATAAAACCCAGGTTGTGTGTGTGTGTGTCTGTACGTTTATATATTGGATCGGATTTCCTACATTTTTCAACGGATTTCAACTAAACTTCAGAGGACTACGTAAAATTACCTTACGGTGGTTCTGACAGCGCCAAAAATTGGAAAAACACAATTGTTTTTGCATGAAATCAATTTGAAAACACGATTAAGAGGCATCGCTTTCACGGAATGAAAGGGGGACAACTCATATCGAGTTATACTTATTATAAAAACCCAGGTTGTTTGTGTGTGTGTGTGCGCGTTCGTTTATATATGGGATCGGATTTCCTACATTTTTCAACCCATTTCAACAAAACTTCACTTTTTTTGGCAGATAGTGTTTCTTATTGTCTTGCACACTTTTTTTTTTATTTTTACATTCAGAATGCTTTAAAAATTCCATTTACAAAACAATTGTTTATAATAAAATTCTATTCAATCGTTAGACTCATAACGATTGAAAACAATGTTTTTTTTGAGTTTGGGTTTGACCAATTTAAAAAAAAAAACCAAAAAAAAAAAAACTAATTAAGACATGCGTGTCCATCAACCTTAAACAATAATCTTTGTCAATTTTATTTTTCAGTCTTTATGATGGTCGATACTTGATCTATCTCTTACTGTTACATCCCAGGGCAACGCCGGGCTCTACTACTAGTTATTAATAAAATATAATACCCCTATGATTGGATAAAATTTTAAAATAAAATTCAAATTTCTTGGCTTTAAAATATTTCAAAAAGTTTGATAATTGTAAAAAGCAACTCAATCAAAAATTATTTTCTATACAAAATTATTAATAAAATATAATAATCATAAATGAAAACTTCTGGATACCAATTTTAAAATAAAATTCAAATTTCCTGGCTTTAAATAACCTGCAAAAGTTTGATAAGCTGTAAAAAAAACTCAATCAAAAACACATTTCTATACAAAATTATTTTTAAAAATATATTACCCCTACTGAGTGGGTACCAATTTTTAAATAAAATTCAAATTTCTTGGCTTGTAAATAACCTGCCAAAGATTTGATTTTGTAAAAGCAACTCAGTCAAAAAACACATTTCTATTTTTTTATTAATAAAAATAATAACCCCTACTGAGTGGATACCAATTTTAAAATAAAATTCAAATTTCTTGGCTTTAAATAACCTGCAAAAGTTTGATAAGCTGTAAAAAGCAACTCAATCAAAAACACATTTCTATACAAACTTATTAATAAAATATAATACCCCTACTGAGTGGATACCAATTTTAAAATAAAATTCAAATTTCTTGGCTTTAAATAACCTGCAAAAGTTTGATAAGCCGTAAAAAGCAACTCAATCAAAAACACATTTCTATACAAAATTATTAATAAAATATAATATTTCCTACTACATGGATACCAATTTTAAAGTAAAATTCAAATTTCTTGGCTTTAAATAACCTGCAAAAGTTTGATAAGCCGTAAAAAGCAACTCAATCAAAAACACATTTCTATACAAAATTATTAATAAAATATAATACCCCTACTGAGTGGATACCAATTTTAAAATAAAATTCAAATTTCTTGGCTTTAAATAACCTGCAAAAAAGTTTGATAAGCAAAAAAAGCAACTCAATCAAAAACACATTTCTATACAAAATTATTAATAAAAATAATACCCCTTTTAAAATGGATACAAATTTTAAAATAAAATTCAAATTTTTACTTTAAATTTTTTCTGCCAAAGATTTGATAAGCTGTAAAAACAACTCAGTCAAAAACACATTTTATTTACAAAATTATTAATAAAATATAATAGCTCTACTGAGTGGATACCAATTTTAAAATAAAATTCAAATTTCTTGGCTTTAAATAACCTGCAAAAGTTTGATAAGCATTAAAAGCACTTCAAAAAAAACACATTTCTATACAAAATTATTAATAAAATATAATAATTACTGAGTTGGATACCAATTTTAAAAAAAATTCAAATTTCTTTTTAAATAACCTGAAAAAAGTTTGATAAGCTGTCAAAAAAGCAACTCAATCAAAAACACATTTTATTATAAAAAATTATTAATAAAATATAATAAGGATATTTTTGGGTACCAAATTTTAAAATAAAATTCAAATTTCTTATTTTAAATAACCTGCAAAAGTTTGATAAAATCTTTCAAACTCAATCAAAAACACATCTCTATACAAAATTATTTAATAAAATATAATACTCCTACTGAGTGGATACCAATTTTAAAATAAAATTCAATTAACTTATAATTTATGGAGAAAGATAAAATTGACACCACACTTAAAATCTTTATCAAATTATTAAATTGCAAAGTTTAAACTTAGAATTTACAGTTATTAAGTTATTAGAAATTTTATACTCTTCAAGTAACACACTTTATAATTGAGCTGAGCATTTTTCTGTTAAATGTTAGGATGTATTTTGTGTCTACTATAAGATCTACATATGAGGTGTAAATAAATGGGCAATGTATCAAGTAGTCATTTACTCTAAGTAGAAGACAGTGAGAATTTGCATGATTGCCTGAGTAGCAACCAGATGTAACAGTCTGAGTCAAAATCACTAAGAAACCTTCCTGTGTCAAGTTTGTTTCCTTTTAAAAAAAAATTGTCTTTTTTGACACAAAAAAAAAAAAAAAAAAAAAAACATATTTATTGTAAAATTTATAAAAAGTTTCTGGAATATAAAAATGTTGAACTTGTACTTTATATGCATTTCTTCTGTTAAATATTTGCTCATATTCTTGTGTTTAGTACAATTGCCATGCACCAGGTATAAATTAAAGGACAACATATCAAGTAGTTAGTCAGCGTAATAGTCCAGTCAAAGTAGTAAGAGAAGTCATTTAGAAATCTTCCTGTATCTATTTGTCATATAAAAACTGTATTCATAAAAAGAAACTGAACTAAAATAAAAACAGTTCTTGTAAAACACCTCAACAATTTCTGACTTATAAAATTTGGATGTACAATTTTATCTATAATCTTTTTTTTATTTTTTTTCTTTGTTGAAAATTCATTAATTTTTTCAATTTGTTAAACTTTAAATAGGCTTATAGGATATATTTTTATATTTTACAGCCAATAAGTGAAGCAAAAAATGTAAGAGATGCCTACAAATAAATTAAATACTAAAAAATTTTTACATTTAAAACTTTTTTACAATTTCAATTAAAACATTTCTTCATAAGTAAATAAATGGTTTCTGGAACCTGATTAGATATGTCATGTGATGTGCTCTCTATGATGTCTGCATGGTTGAACTCCAAATGACCTGGAAAGGGGTCAGAGCTTGGTATGAAGTACATTCCCGTGCAATACTCAGATAGCAATTCAGAGCTGACCCCAAAATGATAAAAACAGCTTGTCATCAACAGTCAGGACCAGATCTGAAACAGGACAGTCAGCAAACAGATTTGTGAAAAGGAAGAGTCTGTGAACCAGCCCAACCTCGACACATGTTACCATGACAACATGTCAGTCAGCGATGATTTTCCTACATACAAAGCCATGGTGAAATAAGTCTTGTCTCAACTCTCCTTGTTCGCTGTGTTTTAAAATTACTGCTAGTACACAATCTGCCAGCAGTCTTTACACATGTTAAATTTAGTTACAAAACATGGAACACACACACATATGTTTGGCATACATATAATATAAATTTAATTTGCCAACTCACTTGCAACAATTCACTTTGAACACTCAAACTAATGTTCTCTGCATGGCCACAACAAAGACAATTGAATTTTAATAAGTAAATACCTGTATCTACTGTATAAATGTTATTGTCACATTTAACTTGGTCTTCTTCCTTTTCTGCAAAGATCATTTCTTCACATTGTTTATAATTTTGTATTGTAATATGTGGACATGACACTTGGATTTCATTTTTCCACCTAAAATCTAGGTAGACTGCCCTCACAGGCTGCAGATATGGAGGAACCCACATTGTTTGTAAATATTATATCTATATTCAAACTGATAGCTATGAAATCTAGATGCTTTAGTCAAGAAAACCAGAAATTTATTGATATGGAGATAAATAAACTTTTAGCTAACAAAATTATTGAACCAACTATTTTGCCATGGCATGAATGGTTGTTGTCAAAGACGAAACCAAAGATATGAGAACACTTCATAGGGTCAGGGGATTTTTTGCATATTACACAAAATGGATACGTGATTTTTCAGATAAAATACATCACTTAGTTGATCGATTTCCACTGAATAAACAAGCTCTCCACACTTTTGAATTCCTTAAAATTCGAGTTATATAAAGCAACTAGTTCTTTTAAGACAATTTTTTATACTAGCAAGAGTGACCCCTTAGTAGATAAAGTTGAACTGATTGATAGCAATTCAACCTTTGCCAACATCAAGTATCCTGTTTCAGAAATATATTTAGCTCTAAGTTGAAATGATGATCCCTCTTCCTGTTGTGACCTCCTGATCCAGTTTTCCTCTCTACTGATCCCTCTTTTTTAAACTTATTCACTGTTCTCTTGATGGGTCTTGAATGGACTTTGAAGATGGAAGCCAGTGTATGAATGTTGGTACTATTACTGAAGGCCTGAACGATCTTTTTCATCTCACCATTGCTCAGTTGAGATGACATTGTAGGGCTGATGCAAAATGATTTTAACCTGTTCTCTTTCTTGCTGAATAACTCAAAGGGTTTTTCAGTAATTCTTACGACAAATAGTGTTAAGATGGCTAAACATCTGAAAATATGGAAAAATAAACTCAATTAGTTTAGTGGTTTTTAAATATTTTGGGGGATGGACATTTATCCCATGCTGTTACACAATTTGGACAATTTTGCTGTTACACCCAGTATATTGGAACATAAAAGGTTTATTCTAAAATTGAACTTTATTTACTGAACAACCTAATACATTGTAAAACTGATTCCTACATGGGTGCTTTCCTGATCACAACAGTCTTAACTTCTTCAAGTTAAGGGTCAATTATTATCTATTCTCCTTTTTTCATTTACTACCACCCTCTCTTTCATTCATATCACAGATGTCATTCATCATGACCATTTTGATTGTAACCTTCTCCACTACAATCTTAATCTTTTCAAGTCAGGGGTCAGTGGTTACCTATCCTCCTCATAACCATTCTAACAGTAAATCTCTAACCTACTATATTAACCTTTTCAAGTCAAAGGTCAATCATTATCTAATCTCTTTATCATCATAATCTTCATTCCCTCTCACTTTCTCTTTCAGTCTTGGATATGATGATAAACTACATCTGACAACAAGGAGATTGGAGGTTTGAGAAGTGTGGAACCACTTCTTTATTGCTGTTATTACAAGACCCACCCTAACCCAGGGTGGTAGCATCTGTTAGGGCCCCAGCTATGGCCAAATAGTGAAGTCTCAAACAAAAACAAAACACTATTAAAATAGTGAGTGAAATTACCAGCAATACATTTTTATATAAAAAAGTTACCAACAATACCTATTTATAGTAAAATTACCAACAAGACTTATTCATAGTAAAATTACCAACAATACATTTTATATCAAAATGAGCAACAATACATTTTATCTGTAGTTGAAGGCATACAATTATCTTTGAAATATATTTAGTTGAAGCCATAAAATTGCATTCAAAATATTTAGATTTCGGCATTAAATAACCCATAGAGGTGTTGATATGCCACTAAAAAAAATCAACCAAACAAACAAACAACCAACATAAAAGAACTCTTTCATGACATTAACACATATAATAGCCTACAATTTCTTAAAAATATCAAACTGTATTCCAAAATATAACTTAAACAAAACTACAATATAAAACACACTGCCTTATGTCTGTACAAACATGTATATGTACAAAAGCTGTGTATCATCTACCATGTATTCAGTTGTAAAAGCAGAATAACATATCATATTTTTATTACTTTAAAGCTCCCAAGTAAAATTACATTTTGGCATTAAATGACCCATAAGGAACTGATATGTCATTAAACAAAACAAAACAAAGATTTAATGTTGTTTGGTTGTCACATTGGAAGGCAGCTTCACTTCTTATTCTTGTTTTATCCTTTTTTGCTTTTCCAGAAAGCCCAGAGTAAGAAAGAAAAATCTGCTGAAAAATCTCCCCAGGAAGAAAATCTGCCTGCAATGTTGTCCAAGGAAGCTTTACCATGTGTTCAATTATGAAAACAGAAGAACATATATCATATTTTAATTACTTCAAATTTCCACATAAAATTAAATTTCAATATTAAATGGCCCCATAAGAAGTAGATATGCCATTAAACAAACAAATTAAATCAAACCTCTTGTTTCATTCATATATCACACCTCATTCATCATAAACATTTTAACAGTAACCCTCTACACTACAAGTTTAATAGAATTTTTGTCTATCCTTCCTATCCTCATAATCTTAATTTTCTCCCATCTCCTCTTTCATTTGTATCACACACCTCATTCATCATAACCTTTTTAAAAGTAACCCACTTCAATATAATCTTAACCTTTTCAAGTTAAGGATCAGTTCTTATCTATCCTCCTTATCCTCATAATCTTCATTTCCTATGACTTCCTCTTTTATTCACATCACATACCTCAGTCATCATAACCATAAAGCGAATTTATAAATCCAGTCGCTTGTCATCAACATATTTAGATATGCACCCATGCACTGTGGTATCTTCTACATATATATTTACTAAGAATCTGAGAGTGTTCTTAGACAGATTGTTAATATAAAGGTAGGACTGGGGAAAGAGCCTTGGGAGGAACCAGCATTGATCTCATGTCTCTTAGAGGGCTGGCCATTAATGATGACCTTTATAGACCTATCTGACTGGAAAAACTTGATAACTGAGACGACACTCTTATAGATTCCATAGCTGGCCAGTTTGTGTAGCAATCCTCTGTGCTACACCCTGTCAAAGGCCTTAGTGATCACTCTCAAGATAGTTTTATTATCAAACACTTCACTGATTCTATCTGTGATGATAGGACATCAGCAGTGGACCTAGAAGAGTGAAAACCATACTGTTTGACACTTAGGAGTTTGTTTTTGCTGAGCTGTTCAACAACTTTCTTGTTTAGGATAACTTCTTATTGATGACCAAGTGGGAAACAAGGTAAGCAATAACTGATGAGATATCCTAAGAGATGGTAAGTGGAATGATAAAAGTGCGTTCTGAATCATTCTAACTCCTGAAAATCTGACCACATGATTAAATATCATTTACTTTTTTTTTAAAGTTGGTTGGATAGAGAACTTTTCAGCATCACCTTGTATTTAATTCAGAATTTGATAGATGGATCAGGTGACACTGTGCTGAGATAAAAGTTCATTAATAGTTAATTATTAAAAATACAAAAATTAAGAAAAGCTTGTGAAAACATTATAAAATTTATAAAGAATGCTTCATTTTGTCATGGGTTGAAGAGAATTTGAAGTCTGTGGCTAAAATAACATGAAGCAATTATATTGTCAGAGTTGTACGTGATGGAATCTCTTTTGTGATCATGTTGCATTTGCTTTTTTTGTATTTGTTGGCTTGGGTTATATTGTACCAGGAAACAGGGTGACTCTTCCCCATTTAATCACACACCCAGGTCATTAGAAAGAAGTGAGAAGTTTTTTGTCATGTGGAGATAAAGGTGGGTGGAAAACTTGACTGTAGCAAAACACTCTGAAGGATACTAGTTGGCGTTGAATCTGAACAGACATCACAGGAGAGCTGAAAATATGCTTCTTATGTGATCAATCTCAGAAAAGGTAAATATTATATTATTTCATATATATATATATATATATAATTATTTATTTAAAAATATGATTCCAACACGCTACCTAAGAGTTCTTGGAATCATATTTTTAAATAAATAATTATATTTATGCTCTACTTTTGTATCGAGCACTATTTTTTAAAAATAATAACAAAAATACTAAAGAACTTTGGATTATTTACCTAACGAGTTCTTTCCTATTTTCTATATATTTTTCACATATATATATATATATATATATAAATTATAACTTAAACTTTATTTTTAGTGGATACTTATATTAGAGAAGAGTAATCTGTTGGATTAATAAATAAAAAATCAATTACTTCTTTAGAAATATATATAGGAAATTAGTGTGTGTGTACATATATTGATATATTAATGTATATTTGGGCAGTAACTTTTCTTTTAAACATCTTTTGTTAAATATGACTAACAAGGAACATTTTATTTATTTTATGTATATATCTAATTTGATTTTGGGGAGAAATCAATGTTTGAACTCACATCAAAGTTAAAATTTCAAATGCTGATTTTCTCAACAAGCATGTCCTCTCTCACATAACACAATATTTTTTCAGGATTTTTGAGATCATGATGATGATTTTTGTTGTTGTTGTTATTATTGTAGCATAGCAACAACTCTAAGTTGAAGCTTATGATGCTTTATTTGACTAATTCAGCTTTAACGCTGAAAAAGTTTATTTTATTATAGCGGATGGTTACAAGTGAGAGGGGAGATGGGATCTGTTCATTTTATTACCACAATTATTATTATTAATGTTATTATTATTGTTGATGTTGTTATTATTATTTATTATCATTTCCTTTAATTTTTGTTGTATACACATTTCCTTCCAAGTCCCAACCAGAGACCCAAGGTCAGAAATGACATCATGACATTTTCTACTGAACATTTTTGTAAAAAATTATAAATAAAAATGACACAATCTAACAACACACACATTTCACATAGATAAAGCCTTTTGCAAGGTGCAAGCTGTTCTTGTGAGAACAATTTTTTTGTACTACTTTAAGGCTTGGACTACCAGGGATTCCTTAAATGAGTCTATCATAATCTCTTCAGGCAAACACTGGGCCTCAGTCACAACTGGAATTACTGATGTCTTTATGTGCTACATTTTTGAAATACCATTATTATCATCATGAACACTACTACTACTACTATTACGACTACTTCTACTATAGTAATAACAATAACTACAACTACAATAATAATAATAATATTTACTATACAGAGCAAAATGCTGATCTTAGTTATTATACTCACAATATTTCAGCCATTGTACTCTTCAGCCTTCTTCAGATGCCTGCCTTATTATATGCATTACTAATCAGACCAACCTGCTGATCTTGGTTGTTATACTCATAACTTTTCAGCCATTGTACTCTCCAGCCCTCTTCATATTATTACATGCTTTATTACATGCTTATTACATGCTTTACTATTCAGACAGGCATGTTCATCTGAGTTATCATATTTACAACTTTTCAGCCATTGTACCCTCCAGCCCTCTTCATATTATTACATGCTTTATTACATGCTTATTACATGCTTTACTATTCAGACAGGCATGTTCATCTGAGTTATCATACTTACAACTTTTCAGCCATTGTACCCTCCAGCCCTCTTCATATTATTACATGCTTTATTACATGCTTATTACATGCTTTACTATTCAGACAGGCATGTTCATCTGAGTTATCATACTTACAACTTTTCAGCCATTGTACCTGATTTACTATTCAGAACAGCATGCTGATTTTAGTTATTATACTCACAATGTTTCAGCCATTATACACTCCAGTCATAATCAGATGCCTGTCTTATTATATGCTTTACTATTCAGTTCAGTATGTTCATCTTATTATACTCACAACTCTTCAACCATTTTACCCTCCAGCCTTCTTCAGGTGTCTGTCATATTATATGCTTTACTATTCAGAGCAGCATGCTGATCTCAGTTATTATACTCACAATATTTCAGCCATTGAACCCTCCAGACTTCTTCAGATGCCTGTTATATTATATACTTTACTATTTATACCAGCATACTGATATTGGTTGTTATATTCACAATATTTCAGCCATTGTACTCTCCAGCCTTCTTCAGATGTTTGCCTTATTATATGCTTTAGTATTCAGACCAGCATGCTAATCTTGGTTGTGATACTCAAAACTTTTCAGCTATTGTACACTCCAGCCTTCTTCAGGAGTCTGCCTTCATATTCAGTAACCTTCTTGAAATTTTGAATTGAACCCTTTATTCAATCCATGAGAAGAGATTGTTCTCATTCCACTTTCATGCTTAAGATATACTTTGTATCAATTTATACTCATCTTTCTTATTTACCTTTGTCTCACTTGTTCATTTCTTTCACTGAACCAGAATATATGATTTTTCAATACTAACAGATGCAGAGATTGATCTCACAACTGCCAATTTTTTTAGCCAGTGTTTTAAATGATATATTCTTTCCTCAGTTGGCTGGTCATGCTAAAAGGTCATATCTACTAGTCAGGGATACAATGGGTAAAACCAAAATTAAGCATTTTCTGAATATCAAAACATGGAATAACTGTTCTACTTGATAATGTGTCCTCACTAAGTTAAAACTTTGTAAAACTTATTTTCCTCATTTATTTAAAAGAACTTTTATTTTTATTGTAATAAAAGGTGAAATGCTAATTATATTAGTATGTAGAGTAAAACATTTTTTCTTTTGATTTTTGGTAAACTTTTAAAAATATATTGTACTAAAAATATTTGCTACAGAGATCACAGCAGCAACACTAGAATGGTGTGGCTGGGAGCTATATTCCACATGGAGTCTGAAGGACTCTTTTGTCTCTCTTCCTGAGTATTATGGAGTTTATAATTCTACAAAGTCATGAATATAGAAGAGACTCAATATATATGGATGCATGCAAATGTACTGTATTACTGATATGAAAAGTCATGAATTTTCTTGGTATTGATAGTGGAGTGGTTTCCTGTTCTCTATACCACAATGATTTTTATTGAGATACCACCTCTATTTAGCTAGAGTTTTTAGCACCTTGATAGGTATTATTTTTTATATTACAGTGTTGCTAAGAATCTGCCTCACAATAAATGGGGGTGTCAGTTTAGACACAAACCACGTAATAAACAATTTATTTTATATATATATATATATATATATATATATATATATTGTTATTTATTAATATTTAGGCAGCATTCCTTCTTTCATAAACATTTCATTGAATACGACAGACAAGGGACTAAATCAAAGTGTTTTGTCTGTTGTATTCAATGAAACTCTTTAGATAGATTAAAAATATGTATCAGTATTGTGATTTTTCTTTCTTTGTTATTTTTATTAGACGATATGAAAAGAATTTACATAAAATAAATAGACAACACTATACAACTTGTCTATATTTAGTGAAATATATATATATATATATATATATATATATATACAATAATGGTATCCCAACCAAAGTAATTTTTGAAATCTACTCTGCTTATTTTCTTTTCAATCTGAGAATGGAAACAAATTACTTTATATATTATCAACAAGAATTAAACCATTTTGATAATTGAATAGACAACATATATTTATTAACATATTTCCAGATTGAAATTCTGTTCATATTTCTGTTCAGAAGTTTGATGCTTTTTGATTCTGGTGTCAGCAGCTGTGTTATGGCTTCTTAGATACATTTAACTCACTGCTGTCCCAAAGATCTAATGGAAGACCTTATCAAATTTATGACTAGAAAATTTGCTACATTTTTAACTTCAAGATGATTTCTTTTATCAGAATAATTTATGTTCATAAAAAAAATAATCTTTCAGCTTCCACGGAACTTACAGTAATGATATTAATCATATTTTTAGCTATTATGTAGCAGCTATTAATATGTAAGATTATTTTTGGATAATCCTGCAACCCACTCACTGAGCTTTTATAATTTTAAGAATCAGTTTGCATAAACTGGTAGAATGCCACCACTGTATATATATATATATGTATGTATGTATGTATGTATGTAATATATATATATATATATATATATATATATATATATATATAATATTGTGCTTAAACACTAATATTCCATGGTTATAATTTATTAAATTGGAATCGTAATTACAATCCAATTCATCAGACCTACAAATTCAAAATTCTTTTTGAATTTGTAGGTCTGATGAATAGGATCATAATTACAATTCCAATGTAATAAATTATAACCATGGAATATTAGTGTTTAAGCCTTTTTATTATATTCTTACTCTGTCCTGGACATTGAGTTCTACCTGGATTCTATCCTCTTGGAATTTTATATATATATATGTATGTGTATGTATGTACATGTATATATTTATATATTTTATATATATATATGTATATATATATGTGTGTATATTAACCACTAATATTATCTATCTATCTATCTATATATATATATATATATATGTATATGAACTGGGATCAAATATAGATAAAATGTGTATTGGAATCCAACATTGGGTAAGGAACAATTTGTTCCTTATCCTATCATATATATATATCACTATAGATGTTATTTTTAGTGGGTACATGTGTTTGAAAACAGGGACAACACCTGAAATATTTGTACCCACTAAAAATAACATCTATAATAATAAAAAATAATGTCAAATGAAAAATCCTTTCAAAAAATTACTGTTTACATCCTGTGTACAAAACTGAAGCTAGCAGATATAGATTTGTAGAAATCCCAATGAGAAAACATGCTTTTTTAATAAATAATTCCAACCTTACCCTGTTAGGCTGGCCTAAGTGGGCGAGCTGGTAAATGCACACTTTGGTTCAAGATTTATTTTCCCAGATGGAAGAAAAAAAAAAATGAAGATTTGATTGCTGTCAGAGTCACAATTTTTCTTTCATAGGACTTCTTAATCTAGACTGGTTGTTTTTAATTACACTGTTTAATAAAATAAAAAAAACAGGGTTAACAACTCAAACACAAGTACCCACTAAAAATAATGTTTACAATAATAAGAAATAATATTGGGTAAAACATCCTTTAATATATATATATATTTAATTATAAATCTAACCTCATATAATTAACACCCTAATACTTAAGACACCACCAAATCGAATAAGAAAAATGAAATAATGAGCAAGTGAAAATGTATATAAATATTTATCTCATTATTTAAGCATTAATAATACAAAAAAAATTATTCAAGTAAAAAAATTAAATACATCTACATTTTCCACTCAAGAAAGCCCTAGAACACTCAACTGTCTAAAAAACCAGATGTCAATTTTCTACTTTTGTCTCTGACACTTAAATTGAAAGAGGGAGAAAAAGGTATAAAACCAATAAGGAGAGAGTATAAAGAGACAAGAAAAATGATGAAAAGGAGAAATAACTATGACATTCTACACCTATGCACAGATGGGCACATGCATGTGTCCACACACACACAGACACACACACACACACTGAAAGAAGAAGAAGAAAAAGAAAAAATATCAGCTTTGCACCAATGAAGTTTTGCCAAAACATGTGCGAATGTAATGTATTGGAAGATGGAAGAGAGTTTCTTTTTCTGGTCCAGAAGTGAATTTGAGCAAGTCATGATAAGCACTGTTATAATGGCTGAGCTCAAATCAGACTTGTACTGAGTTGTAACAACCAAAGGAAAGGTTTATTTACTTCATAGGTTGAAGTTTTGGTAGGCGCATTGGAAAGTGGAAAGAGAGTTCAGTCATCAGTGAACCTCAGAAGTGGATGTGCTCCAGCAGGGACATCCTCATTTATGTGCTACTACATTTCGGAGCAAGGGGAAAAAATGAGGAAGGAAATATTTGTCTTTTTATAAAACTTAAATGGTGCCACCTTATGGACATTTGGCGAAGCCAAGTGGGTTCTTAAAATTTCTAGTTCTTTTATTACTAGCATCATTGGAAAAATTTTTATTATCTTTTTTTTTTATTCATTATTATTATTTTATTTCATTTTCCCACACCTGTCTGGTGAGTGAGGTACTTATGTATCTATATATTCTTCTTGTCATTGTGCAATATATAATGAAACTGAACAGCAGTCTCCAGGTGCACCAATACACAGATATAAAAAAAATACATGCTCCGCATTGAATATAGAAAAGTAATATATTTAAAATTCATTGAAAATTGTGAGCATACGGCAGTGTTCATTTTATGCAAGACCCAAAGATAGAAACTGTTCCTCAATTACTTTGTTCTCAAACTAACAGAGCTAAAACATCACCCTGAGGGTAACAGTTCAAACAAGTGGTACCCCGAATGTGTACTGTCTTTTGTTATATTTTCTGCTCTATGGTGACAACAAGATTTAGAAATGTTATCCAAGGAGAGTAGCAAATTATTTTCTGGGCAATATTTATAATCCTTTGGAGAAAATAACAGTGTTAGTCATCACTATCAAAACACTATTAAAAGGCAGGATGGTGTATACTGATTTTCCAGAAGTAGGTCCCCCACATTTGGAAGAGTGGAGCATCATAATCTTCCTATAAATATACTGTCAATAATTTTGAAAAAAGTCATTAATATATCTGTTATGATGTTGATTTGGGGTTAATAGAGACAAACGCCAAATAACACGTAACAATAAAAAGGGTTTTAATAGGTTGGTAAAAAGGTACAGAAATCGCTTGAGTAGTCAATAACTAGCTCAGCTAAGAACTTCTCTGTCTATCTATCTTCTCATTATTTAAAGTCTCTGTTCACAGACGCAGACAAGTTCATCTTCAAGAGGGGTGGTAGGTTTCCGACACAACAATATCATTCTAAGAAACTGAGATCCTATATTCCAAATCCTAGTGGCTTTGTGTCAAAAACTGTTTAAATAACAATAAACCTCATCTCATTATGGATTTATGTTCATTTGAAGAAGGCTGTAAAAAAGGAGCAGTTGAAACATGATGGTAGCAGTAGAAATAACACAATGTGGCAATGTTTAACTTTTATACCCACAAAAAAACAGTGCGTCTAAAGAACAGTTATTTCCTAGACACTGTTTTTACTGTATACACTTGACAATGTTTATTTATAAGATTATACAATATTTGAACCAAATACAATGCAATATTTATTATTTACCTTTTATGAAGTTATATTATTTACCATTTTATAAAGAAATACATTTGAAAAGAAATCTTTTATTCAAAAATTTATAAAAAATTATCAAAATATATAAACCAATGACAATGCAATATTTACAGTTAAAATTACATACATTCTGTAATTCTACACAGGGAAAACTTTGTCCATCCAATGAATAGAGAGATACACACTCAAAATATTGAGCATTTGTAGTCTCACCTAAAATCTGAAATTACAAGAATGTTTGTTTCAGAGGAAGAGATGCTCTCAAACTATTTTTACAAATTTATGTGGTAAAAGTAAATGAAAGAAATGCCTGAAAAATGTTTTTTTTATAATTAAAGTTATACATTGTTGTTTATTTAAATTTTCTTGTTCAGGCATTTTTATAACTTTATTAATAAAAAAATTGCATTTTTAATTTTTTTTAAATGGTAAATAATAAATATTTCATTATAGATAGTTCATATATTTTTATAATTTTGTAAATATAAAAATATTCTTGTAAATAAACAATCTAATAAATAAATAGTGTTTAACATCTTTGTTGTCAGATCTCAAGAATAAAGAAAATGTACAAATCAACTTTCAAATGTTTGGGTTTAATTAGAATTTTAATCATTGCTTTTTAAAAGTAAACATTACTAAGGGAGTTAAAGCATATACAGTAATTGTGGTGTCAAGAGAATAACCATAAACTGTTGGAAGCTTTCAAGTGATATGACTTTTGTTATTTGGTAAAGCTCTTTTGTTTGTGATTTTGTAGCACCAGTCTGTTGGATTTGATAAAGGATTGTTTTTTTTAAAGACATTAAGAGTTCATTTGCTTGAAACCATTTCTTTATCATTGATCTCGGAAAACTGTTGTATATAGTAGATAATTTGGACATTTCTTAATGAATTGGATGTTATGTATGACATCCATATGAGAGTCTAGATTATATGAGACTATTTAAAAACACGAGTTGTGTTCTCAGATTAAAATTTTGGTTTTGTAGCATCCTGTGGTGTTGGGTAAAACTACCCCAAGTGCAGCCTATCCTGTATTCAATTTCCTCATCTCCTATTCCCAATTTCTTATAACTGATCCATACATTGATACATTTATAGTGTTTAGTATTTATTAGTTCCACATCCTGAATTTTTATGACAGATTCAGGATAGGTACAAGTAGCATGCAGTAGAGGACTGACAGAGTGTGTGTCAGTCTTGGCATCCATATTGGGAGGGTATCCTGTATTCCTTACAGTCCCACAAGCTGTTATGAATGTGGATAAATGTTTTGGTAAGTGTAAATAGAGTAACTCCACCCCCTACTTTCATTTTAGGGACATACAATCAAGGATTTGGTCCCAGCCATCACCAAACCTCTGCACGTCACTAGTAGGTAGCATCACTGCTTTCATTCCAATTCCAAATCATAGTTCCTGTTTTGGAAATGTTTAATCCTATTTCTTGGAACACTTAGTAGAGAATGTTGATTTTTTTGGGTCCTATTTCTTGAAACACTTAGTAGAGAATGTTGATTTTTTTAATCCTAATTCATGGAACACATGATAGAATATGTTGATTTTTTGTTCAAGATCATTCTTATCCTAACAATAAATACTTATGTCACAATAAATAGCAAGGTAACTGAGGCAAAACTTCCTTGTTTGGTGTCCAAATTTTTTTTTCTGTATTTTGCAAAATGAAGCCTTTCTGATTGAACTGATCAATGAAGCTCAGTTTAAAAAAAACAAAAACAAAAAAAAACTGGTTTAGTGCTTCCAGTTTCATTAAAATTTAATATTTCATGAGATAAGACACCCTTCATATTCCACCAAGCACAGAACATTATCTTCTCAGTATGTAATAATAGTTTTTTGGTACAGAATGTGATTGGCCCTGAGCTGGCATCTCGTCTACAGTCACTCTCTCACAGACATGTCGTTGCCTCCCTCTGTCTTTTCTACAAATACTTTCACAGTAACGACCCCGACAAGCTACTTTCGCTAGTTCCCAGACTAAATGAATTGAAACGTGCAACTAGGCTGGCATCTCGGTCCCACCCTTTCACTGTTGAACCAGTTAAATGTGACCATCTCTTCTATTTCAATAACTTTATATCTTGCACCAATAGATGATTGCTTTCATTCCAAGTTTGGTGTCCAAAGACAGAGGGTGTGTCAGTCTTGGCATCCATATTGGGAGGGCATCCAATCAAAGAGTGAAATAAAAATTTAAGTTTTGAAATTGTCTCTGTTAACTTTATTGTATAAGTTCCCTACAGTCCCACAAGCTGTTGTAAATGTGGATGAAAACAAGAAACGAAACACTTGCTGCTTTGGTATCAAATTTTATTCCATTTATTTATGCGGAATTCTCTTCTTGTTTACTTGTTTACCTGATAGTTATAATCTCCATCTATTCAAACATAATGTCAATTGACATCTCCAGATGCCTTGATCTATTCCTCTTTATCATGCCTCTTTACTCTCGCTCCCACTCTCAGTAACCCCTTGCATGCTAGTGGCATCCCACCTTGCTTGGGGTGAAATGCTTAAAAAAAAAGATAGAGCTATTTGGGGGGGGGTCTTAACTGTGATCTCTTTTACTGAACATGATTATTAAGAATCTATTTTTCACAACTGGTGATGATCTTTTCCAAAAATGGTTCAGTATGAGGTGAGATTCAAAAAGTATCCAACTTCAATTTTTTTTCAAACAAAACCAATTTTTTTTCTTTGTTCTATATATTGTCTCAAACTGACTCACAAAGTTTTTTTTTTTTTTTTCAGTTGGTAAAAACTAGTGTTTGATAGTTTCTATATTGCTAATTAAAAGTTATTTTATTTTTATCTCTAAATTTTGTGCGAATGAGCACTATGAGGTAATCTGTTTTTAGACTTGATAGCTGGGTGGGGGATCCCCATACCCTGCCTGATTCTGAAACTGATAACATTGGGAGGTACATCTGTAGTACCCTTCTTTCTCTCCACATCTCTGTTCATTTACCATTGTACCAAATTTAAGCTGAATAAATCAAGATAAGACACATTTTAACAAGTGACCCAGTGTAAAACAGACACACAAAACACAATTGTTTAAGAAAGAATTAAGAAAGAAAAACAAGAAAATGAAACACCTGCTGCTTTGTTAAAATTTTATTCCATTTATTTATTTATATATATATATATATATATATATATATATATATATATATGTATGGGGGAAGAGAGAAGACATGCTAACTGATAACTAACTCATGTCTTCTCTCTCTCCCTCACTTAATATATATATATATATATATATATATATATATATATATATATATATATATATATATATATATATATATATATATATCAACATATATATATATATATATATATATATATATATATATATATATATATATATATATATATACATATATATATATATATATATATATATATATATACATATATATACATATATATATATACATATATATATATATATATATATATATATATATATATATATATATATATATATATATATATATATATATATATATATATATATATATATATATATCAATATATATATACACATATATGTAGAAATTTTGAAAAACAAACAAAAATCCATAAATGTAGTTAAAATGAAAGAATTGTCGACGTCAGACGTTTCGGTTTTAATAAACCATTTTCAAGACAAAATTCATTAAAATACAAATTCAGTTCAATATGACGAAAACGATGGACATAAAAACACAAGTCTTATCCAAGAGTAAAACAGATAACTGAAAATTTTTAAAAAGATCAGCTTTCCGTTTAACGTGGTCACGCCGTAGTCACATGGGTGATGCTTTCATAACGTATTCCTAAAAAGTTCGTGATTATTTTAAAATTCCTGTATTTCCGGATAAGCCTGCAATCTTCCATGTTAAAAAAAAACGAATTTAGGTTTGTGTTTTCAGTAGACAGTATATAAGCAAGTGTAAATGGATAAAATCCGACAGAATGTAGAAATTTTGAAAAACAAACAAAATCCATATATACATATATATATACATATATATATATATATATATATATATATATATATATATATATATATATATATATATATATATATATATATATATATATATATATATATATATATATATATATATATATATATATATATATATATATATATATATATATATATATATATATATATATATATATATATATATATATATATATATATATATATATATATATGCCTATATATATATATATATATATATATATATATATATATATATATATATATATATATATATATATATATATATATATATATATATATATATATATATATATATATATATATATATATATATATATATATATATATATATATATATATATATATATATATATATATATATATATATATATATATATATATATATATATATATATATATATTTTGTTTAAAGTATCGGTTAAATGTACTATCGTTCTTTCTTTCTTTTTTTCACTTCTGGTGACTTTCCTTCCATTGTACCACTTGAAAGAAAGAAATGTGGTGGGAGAGAAAATAATTATCTGGAGATTATATTCAACAAGTTATAAAAGAATGTAATTGACACACTTCTTCTTGAAGTGGTTGGTTTTCAGTTTGTATGAATTTTTCTGTAAGTTTCAGTTTACTAAATTTCTGTCTTCATTATTCAGATACTAATCTGGATACAAAAACTGTCAAAACAAAGATGTATAACTACAAGAAACCTGAAAGAAAAAAGCTTTCAGCTACATTAGTCTTAGTGATAAATTTAGAAAAAGAAGCCAAATAAATTTTAAATTTGGTATTAAACTATTGTTATATGGTTCAAAATTTAATAATTAAAATAGCTAGCCTGTAAAGATTTCAGAAGCATATCAAAAAGTCACATTGAAAGAGAATTCAATATCAAGATGGCAGGCTCTATGATAAAACTATAAAAAAAAAATTTTTAAAGTTAGAAAATTTTCAGACATGGTAGAAAACAGATTGTAAGATAAAAGAAAATTTTCAACCTGTTGGTAAATTCAAAAAATGAGTTTGTATCTTTGAAAAACAAAAGATAAAAACAAGGTTTTGCAATAAATCCTAGTCAGTCAACTCAAACATTATACATCATCTACAAAACTCTACACCAAGCAAGTCCCTTTGTTCTAAGAGGGAAGCTAAGAATCTACTTTTGCCTCCTATTTTGAAAAGAAGATAAAGATCTTTTAAATTTGGGATGAAACTATTGTCATAATGTTCATAATTTAATAATTGAAATAGCTAGCTTGTAAAGATTTTAGAAGCATGTCAAAACACTACACAAAAAGAGAACTGATAGTAAGATGGCAGACCCCAGAAGAAACAAACTATGAAAAGTTAAAAAAAAAAAATTTATAGACATAGTAGAAAAAAATCATCAGATAAAAGAGACTTTTCAATCAAATCCCTGTTGGTTTGGATAAATTCAAAAGCTGAGTTTGTATTTCTGAAAAACAAAAAATAAATACAAGAATTTGCAACAAGTCATAGTCAGGCAACTCAGACATCATACATTATCTCTAAAAATCTACACCGAGTAAGTGAACAGCTGTATAGAAAAGATACATTGAAAACTGAAACTACATACCAACTTCTCTAAGTCAATGTATATGTACTTCCTTTTCTTCAATAAACTGCAGTGTAATGTTAGTAATATCTGATTAAAATATGAAACTAAATTTTCTATAGACAAAAAATTTCTATTCACTTCTGGAGTCTGTCAAATGAATTCTGTCTGTATCAAGGGTATGTAGTTTCTTGTTTTTCTTTGAACGCTTGATCTTCTTGTGAGGATGTGAGGGATTCTCCTTCTGCCCTCATAGGTCTGATATTTATATAACTTTGTTTTTTTTCTAGCTACCTTGTGCATGTATATCCTGAGTTCAACTGGGTTCACTTCCTTGTTTATGTTGGTGTACCAACCAAAATCCTTCAAGGCCCGATTCCGCACTTGGTTGCTTAAAGGTGTTCTTCTCAGGGCTCTTAGGTCTTTTGACTTTTTGCATTGATGTCAAGTACAAAACCTACTTTGGCATCTCTTAAGGTAAACTTAGTACATATTGGGGATCATTACAGATCAAGGCTTAGATCAAGGTTCCTGATGGACATTAAATTTAATACTTTTGGTATTCCTGAGCATAAATCATATACTACAGCGATTTTAAATTTTATAATTATAGGAAGTCTATTTATATTAACTTATGGTGTAATGACTGAGAAATTGGAGAGCCAAGTTCAAAATCCCGTTGGGTTTGTTACATTCACTTATGCAAAAATACCTTTGGGAAAGTTATGAATCCATCTGTTCTCCCACAGCAGCTTGTTGTTGGCAGAACTTGTTGCTGTATAATGGGGTGTTCATCAACATTACTTTCTCTGTGAAATGAGAGCTATGTTGGATCCAAAGAAACATCTGCAGCTACCACAAGATAGGGTAGGAGAGTTCAGCAGTTGGAGAGTTCTGGCTTTTCATTGGGCTCTCTTAATCTTTTCTATTTGTCTTCTTGGTGTTTTTGAAGGATGTTGTTTTTTTTGTGGACTGCCATTGGTTCTTTCCACGGCCTTGGTTGGCAACTGATCTACTACAGAAAGAAATGGCAACCTATTGTGAGAAATTCTTCTGCCTATTCAGTCATGAATCAAAAGGAACATGATTGCCCAAGCATGTATCATGTATGGCGCTTAACTGGCTGATTTATAAAAGATGTTATATAGTCACTATTGGAAAAATCAGAAACTGCTCCTTTTCATGTTTTTTTTTATTATAGATTTATTTTCAAGGTTTAATTTTGGGCCTTCAATGCTATCAAATGTATTCTATTATTATTATTTTTAATTTATTTCTTGTGATTTCTGGTGTGTACACATTTCTCCTCTGGTTCTGCCCAGAAACCTAAGGTCAGAAATGGTATCATGACATTTTCCACTGGCCAATTAAAAAAAAAAAACACACACACATACACATATTTTACATAGATAAATCCCTTCGTAAGGTGTGGGCTGTACTCATGAGAACAATATTTTGTATTTATTTAAGCCATGGGCTTCCCAGAATCCCTTCAATGAGTCTATTGGAATCATTTCCGAGGGCTCCAACTACAACAGGGATTGTTGATATTCCCATGTGCCACATTTTTGAGATTTTGATTTCAAGGTCTTTGTATTTTGATAGCTTTTTGAAGATCTTCAAAGATACATTGCAGTCTGCAGGGACTGCCATATCAATAAGAAGGCAATTTTTTTGTTTGCGGTCTCTAATAATAATGTCTGGGTGGTTAACTTTGATTCTTCTGTCTGTGTGTATCGTGTAGTCCCATAAAATTGTTATAGGTCCTATCTCCATAACCAGGCCTAGATGGTGTTCGTACCAATTTCTTTCAATTTCCTTTCTGTAGAAGTTGCAGATTTTCCAGTGAAGATATTGGCCCACTCTGTCATGCTGGGTTTTATATTCAGTGGGTAACAATACTGTGCAACTTGATACAAGATGATCAGTTGTTTCTGGATATTTATTACAGAATCTGCATTTTGGGCTAACAATATTTTAATATCAAGCACACATTCTAAAACTATTATTATTATTATTATTATTTGTGGTCTCATCTTGCTAGAGAGTTATTTTAAGTGCTTAATTATCAAGTCCCCTCTAGTGTCTATGAGTAAAAAGGGCATAGGAGAATTATCTATGCACATTTAAAACATTTTGTTTAGAAGGAGAGGGCTTTGTAGATGATATGTGCATTTCTACACAAAGTAAACTTCTGTAGGTCAGAGATGCTGATGTGTCCAGGAATTTTACTCACATGATTTTTGGCACCCTTCTTTATAATACCCAATACCCCTATCACAACAGGGATAATCATAGTTTTAAGTTTCTACATTTTTGTTACCTTAATTTGCAAGTCCCTATAATTTCACAATTCTTGAAATTGTTTTTTAGAAACATTGGAATCCTGTGGGGAAATCATATCAGTTAGTTGGCAGGATCCTTTTATAACTATGTCTGGTCTATTTGCATCAACTTTCCTGTCTGTGAGGTTTTGGAAATTCCACAGTATAATTACCCCATTACCATTTGT
This sequence comes from Acanthosepion pharaonis, assembly GCA_903632075.3. Classification (NCBI taxonomy): domain Eukaryota; kingdom Metazoa; phylum Mollusca; class Cephalopoda; order Sepiida; family Sepiidae; genus Acanthosepion; species Acanthosepion pharaonis. The sequence continues at coordinate 81,190 of CAHIKZ030003421.1, forward strand.
GACATCATTTGGGTGGTGTTTGTACCATATATCCAGAACTTCAATACCACAGTTTGAACAGACATACCAATGAATATATCATCCTAGCCTATGGAGGAGGGTGCTGCTGGAGGTAAACATTTTCTGGGTTTTGGCGTTATCTGCCTGATTGTCAGGGATTCAAATCTTTGAGCAACTTTGAAGGATGCTATTCTATCAGTAGGTGTATAATATCAGAACTATTGTATTGCCATTTTGTGGGGCCTCTTGATGCCATGATGAAGGGTACAGTTAAGGCTATAGCTTTGGACAATTCAATCTAGGTTGTTGATGCACAGATCTCCTGTGGGTGTGATTACCTCACTACAGAGTTTTCACTCAAACACACTAACTGAATTCCAAACATAACAATAACAAAACTGAAAAACTGTCCTTTTTGGAACTGACTCCCAAGAGGATGCTTCTCCAGTCATGACAATTATAACCTGTTCAAGTCTAGAGTTAACCATTATCTTCCCCACATATTCCCATAAAATGTGCCTCTTACTCTGTAACCCTCTACTTTGAGTGACTCTTGGGCCTTGTACAGAGTGAATATCATTGTAAAAAAAAACAGGCCAAGAATAAAGAAATAGTAATAGAAACCTCTGCTATACCATTTTTTTAAGTAAGATTGGGTTGTCTGTCTAAAAGGTAAGCATTTTAAAAAAATGGCCTTTTATCTGGGCTTGAACTATAACCTTTGACATAGGTAAAAAAGATGTAACTATCTGAGTCATATAGAAAACTGCAATTCTTATATTCATTCATAATCAATATATAATGTATTCTTTTTGGAAATATGCTTAAAAGGGTAAACATCTAGGAAAAGGAACAGTTTCTTTAAAGTTAAAAGTACTTAAGAATGTCATTTAATAAGTTCAATATTGTTGGGATACAAAAACATTACTACCTCTGTCCCATAACAGTTGGGACATTTGCATGCACATTTCAAACTAAACAGAATATTATTATGGGACAGAGGTAGTATTTCTTTACCTTATTTTCAACAATTTACATATAGAGATTCCTTTCAGAAAAAAAAGATCAATTTGCCAGTAGTCCATTTCCTCTAAGGGTACTTACCAATCTAAATGTTTTGTTTTTTTTGAGGAAGTCTATACAAATATACTAGTAAAAGAAAGTATATTTATCTTTGAAAAGAAATTTTTTTTAAAGTATTAGAAATAAGTAATTAAAAATGTAATTTAAGAAGCTCAATCTCATTGTGACGCAAAACAGTACTATCACCATAATAGTTGTGACATTTGTATATATTTCAAAGATCTGTCTATATTTCTGAGATGAGGTATTATGTACATTATTTACATTATTCGGACTATTGTCCTCATCTTTGTTGCCATATTTATTACAACATTTTGCTCCTTCAGTATCTGTCTATATTTCTGAGATGAGGTATTATGTACACTATTTACATTATTCAGACTATTGTCCTCATCTTTGTTGCCATATTTATTACAACGTTTCGGCTGTTGTATGCTCCAGCCTTCTTCAGGTGGTTGGAATGTCGAACTGAACCCTTTATTTTGCTCACTGGGGTAGACTGTTCTAGTTCCACGTGCCATGTTTAATGGATGTCAGTTATCAGTTATCTCCTGTTAATTTCCCTCTGAAAGTTCTCCACTGCCTTAACTGGGTAGTGAACTCACACTCTTTGGGTCCTGTCACTGGATCTAACCAATGCCTTTATCCACTGTGCCATATGTCCTTTCGGACCATCTGAAGAAGGCCAAAGCGTACAATGGCTGAAACGTTGTAATAAATATGGCGACAAAGATGATGACGATAGTCTGAATAATGTAAATAATATATATTTCAAAGACTAAACAGAAAAGCTATTATGGGATAGAAGTAGTGTTTTACTGTAACAAAGAGGTAGTATTTTATTATAAGAAAGAGGTAGTATTTTATTATGGGATAGAGGTAGTATTTTATTATAAGAAAGAGGTAGTATTTTATTATGGGATAGAGGAAGATTTTTAATAATAGTTGAATATTTTTTAACATTTGTTTGTAATTTGTGATAAATACACTTGCATAGAAAACTAGAATAGTTTTGCAGAAAGTATATGTGCTACAGTTTAAAGTGCTGTAATAATAAATGGTAAATATTTTGCACTTAATTCTTAGTATGTCAGCTTAATGCCGTGGTATCTTCTATACAACTTACCTGATATGTGCTTTATATACCATAAAATATCAGGCTTTGTTAGTATTGTATATTATTCAATTGCTTTGAAAAAATATTGTCAACCTGTACACAAGGCATATCATAAATTAATGTTTCCTTTGGCAAATATCAGAGTTCAACCTGTACATAGGATCAAAACTCATTCCTGAATCAAAGGTCAACTGAAACATTAGATCAACTTATACACAAAATATATACAATTTAAATAATTTTACACCTCTGGAAAATTTTGAATAAGTGACTAAAATATCTGTAAAATGTTTAGTTTTAGTAGTTTATTTGTATTAGTTAAAACTAATACATATAAACTACAAAAAGTAAACTTTTTATAAATATTTTAAACATTTCTAGTAGATACTTGTATCTGATTTTATCTTATTTATTAAACAGTATATTTATTTTCATCCACTGGCCTGAATATATAAGAAATCTATTAAAGAAAAATATGTGCTCTCTGGCAGGATTTGAATGTTCTAAATCCAATGTGCTTTAACCTACTCACCCACAAAGAAGCTTTGTTGATTAAGCAAAGCTGAATATTGCCTTCAAGTGAAATCCTTCTTGTCATAGACTCTCAAAATTTTCATATCTGCTCAGTCTGACATCCAAATGTAAACAAAGCAATTTTTTTTAAAGAAGTAATGGATTTTTTATTTATTAATCTGACAGTTGCCAAAGTGGATATTTTTCTTTTCTTTAATAAGATTTCAATATGGGTTGGTACCGGGAAGACGGGCCACTAAGAAGAAGAAGAGATCCACTGACCTTTGTTGGACTGTTTTTGACTTCTGTTTTGTTTGCTTTTGGATTTTTTGTACTGCTGTTGCGACCATATAAATTTGCTACCCAGCGAAAATTTTTTTATTGAAGATTCCTTTTTGAAGAACCTTTTTTTTTTGAAACACCGGACCTTTGGCTGATAAGTTATTGTTTTTTTAGTTTCATTCTTTTTTTAATTTTTTCTATTTCTTTTTTTTTGTTTTTAATTTGTTTTTAATTTTCGGCCCACATTTTTTTTTTTTTTAGTCCGGTTTGACAAAGTCTTACCGGACGACTGCTTTTTATTTTTGTTTATTTTCTATCAGTTAAAAAAAAAAAAAGAACAGTTTAGACAAAAAAAAAAAAAAAAAAAAAAAAGCTTTTTTTTTTTTTTTTTTTTTTTTTTTTTAGCGACTTCAGTCGCTTTTCTTTCCCTTTTTTTTTAGGTTTGACTATTTTTTTTTTTTCTTTTAATTCATTTTCTTTAGCGGCGTCAGCCGCAAAACTTTATTTTTTTTATTCTTTTTTTTGTACATTTTTTTTTTTAAAAAAAAAAAAAGAAGTTTTTTGGTTTTGTTTTTTTTATTTTCGGCTGCCTTCGGGCGCCATTTTATTTTTTTGTTTAAAAAAAAGTCTTTGTTTGTTTTTTTTTTTTTTTTTTTTCATTTTTTTTTGTTTGTTTTGTTTATCTTTAAAGTTTTATTTCCTGGTTTATCCAGGCTTTCTTTATTTGTTTTATATTTTTTTTTTTCCCAACTCCTCTCCCCGTGATTGTGAAGATTTAAAAAAACCCGTAGGTGGTAGTCTCCACGATTTTTTTTCAACATGGCCGACGGAAGGCAGTCGGGCCAATGTTGAAAAAAGACCTGTTTGGTTCGGGCTAAAGCCGACCACACTGAAAAGAAAGTTGGAAAAAGCGGGCTGATGGAAGCCCAAAAACTGACAAAAAAGCATCTCCAAAAAAGGAGATGCCACTAAACCAGACCAAGTGCCTAAAGAGGCTCAAAATAAGACGAAAGAGGAGGTTGCCCTCTTGCTGGAAGTCCCCCCCTAGTTGTATTCTGAACATGGCGGATTTCCTGGATAAGGCGAAAGGTTACGCCCATCTTGTTAATAAAGATGGGTTCGTCGATGATGTCCAGGAACTCGATATGTTCTCAAAGAGAATGGTGACCGTTTTTGTGGTCGACAAGAAAACCCGAAAGATTTGTCGCTCCACAAAAGACACTGTGATCAAATCACTTTTGTCCCTGGGGATAAAACCCCAAAGAGTTATAAAAGGGTACTGGGTTTCTTCATGTGGGACATTCTGCTGCCCACACCGGAAGATTGCCTGGCCATGGCAAAAAAGAATTAATCACGAAAGATTTAATAATAAGAACCGAATATGAAGGCCGCAGGCGGACCAGGGTGGCCGTTTTCGAGGTTCCTCCTCAAATTTCGGGAGAGCTCCTGGCTGCATTTTTTATGCAATACGGCCAAATTTTAGGGGCTCTCTCCGACAATTTGAACAGGGGGGATGGACTTTGACATCATGCTTGACCAGAAGGCCTTCAAGTCCGTCCCCAACTGTTTGGTGTTAGGCGACCGGAAAATGCCGGTCATAGTGACTGGTAGGCGACCAACTTGCTGGAGGTGTGGAGAGACTGGTCACCTTTCCTCCTCCTGCCCAGGGAAGAAGGCCCCTGGAGTTCCGGTCGTAGGTGACCAAAATCCCCCCTTGGCCGATAAAGAAAAATCCGCGGCGCCTGTAATGGGCCTAGCTGCGAGGCGGACCGATGGGCAAAGTCCCTCGGTTGGGTCCCAACCCTCATTACCCCCGAAACCAACGCCTGCCACAAGTGTGGTTAAGGAGAAGGACGAGGGGAATGGCGCCTCGTAGTTAGGGGGCAAGGGAAGACCCAAACAGCGGTTCCTCAGTCCCAACATGACACCAGGGACAAAGTCACCTACAGCCCCATTCCCTCTGTCAGCTCTGAGGGCGACGCCTCGACGTCATATGAAAAAATGCTAGTGAAACACAAAAATTAAACGAACCAAGCTGGCAAAAATTTTGATCTAAAAAATTTAAAAAGAAAAAATTGGAGGCTAAACGGGGAAAAAAAAAAAAAAATCGCTGGGGGCACCGCCCCCCTATCCTCTGCCCCGTCTTCCCCCTTCATCTAAATTCACCAAGCCACCTCCGCCAAAATCTTTGTCGAACTCACCTGTCAAAAAAATACATTCATCCAAACCTTCTCCAGTAAGAACACCTTCGGGTTGGACTCCCTCTACCACACCAAATCCTTCACCCATGTCTACTCCTGTTCATTCACCTCAGAAAAAAAAAGGGGCAGAAGCCCTGAATCTCAAACTACGACGACCGAAAAAAAAAAAAAAAATCAAACCTCCATATCTCCCAGGGGAAGACGTCTGCCGCGTATCCCGGGACCAGGCGGAAAGGGTTTTTGGGCAAACGAGAAACCCAAAGGATTTAAAAGTTCTCTGAAATTTCAGAAGATAAACAGGGACAGAGAGGTGGAAAAGGCCTGATAAATTTCCCGTCTGAAAAAAAGGGTTTTGACCGTAATCAGAACTGGCCCGGGAACGCGGGAGATTTGGGGCATGATAGAGGAGGCCCAGTCATCTCTAAAAATGGTGCCCCCCTGCTGCCTACCTGTTGGACCCAGATTCGGATGAAGCAAACCAAAAACTTAAAGGGAGGGTCCCAGTTTTTGTTCACCCATCCCTTTATAGAGCTTTGAAACTCACCTACCCTTCGGACATCGGCGGCTTGTCTCAGGATGATACCGTCGAGAATGAGATGGCGTCTGGTTCCATGGGACGAGCTGTCGGTGTCCTCACCCCAGCCATGTTCTATCCTGAAGGGCAACCCTAATCGGTTTCACAATGGCACTTTGGTTAGCTAGTTTAAATGTCCGGGGCCTGAGGTCCGAGTCTCGCAGGGCGAGGCTCTCTCGTGACCTTCAGCGCCTCGGGGTGAATATATGTTGTTTACAAGAGACCCGGTTTTCTTCTCATGATCGTGAGGACATACTGTCTAAGGGGTTCGCCCTTTATTCAGCATGTTTTGATGGTTGTTCGAGGGGTGTCTCTTGGCTAGTGAGCAGGTCTTTGAAGGCTGCATGTACCCTTGTCTTCGCGGATCCGGCGGGCAGGCTTTGCGTGCTGGATGTTACCATAAAGGATAAGGTTCTTCGTCTCATTGGGGTTTATGCGCCCAATATCCATTCCGAGCGGCCTGCTTTGTTTCGGCAGATCGCGCCGTTCTTGACGACGTCTCGTCGGGTAGTTTTAGCGGGGGATTGGAATGCCGTCCTTGACCCCGATATAGATCGGATAGGGGGCAAAAAAAGGTACTAACAACCCGGATGTGAAACCATTTCGGGACTTTATCGATGGGTTTGATCTCGTCGATAAGTTCCGGAATGAACACCCTCGGGAGGTAGCATGGACTTGGACAACTAGTGGCAACTCGGCTCCTGGCTCGTTTGCGAGCTACCTGGACCGAGTCTTAGTTAGGAGAGTCGATGTAGGGCTCTTAGGGTGTCCAAGTTTCCATTATATAGTTTATACGGATCATAGGCTTGTCCGGGTCCGTGTAAACTTAGATAAACCTAAGGTTAGGTTGGCTGGTTACTGGAAATTGAACTGTTCGCTTTTTAGTGATCAGGGTTTCCGGGACCAGCTGTTACTAACGATCCAAAGGGAATTGACGGGAGCGGTTGTGGGAAATGCCTGGTGGGGCAGTTTAAAATCTAAGATACGAACGTTTGCTGCCGATTTTAGTCGTCGACTCAATCTAGATAGATTAGCGGCGCAAACGGCTTTAGAAAAAAAAGTTGATCGGGCCGTGAAATCCCGTGTTAGTGGGGACATAGTCTTAGCTAAGGCAGAGTTGGCCTCCTTGCTTATCAAGAAGGATCAAGCTATGGTAGTTAGGGCTAGGTTAAAAAGAATGTCTTCTGAGGCAACGAATATGGCCGCTGAACTGCGTGTAGAGGAAAATCGAAACGCGGCCAGGCGACATATAGCGTGCGTCACATTACCGGATAAGCGGACCGTGACTACAAACGCGGGCATATGTGAGGTCTTTCGAGATTACTTTCAGGAGCTTTTCACCAGGGAGCCCGGTCTGAGCTCTGCTCAGTTCGACGCCTATTTAGCTGACTTTCCCTGCCTCTCGGCAGCTGAAGTGGCTAGGTGCGAGGGTCCCATAACAGAGTCGGAAATCTGGGAAGCGCTGAAGCAGGTTGGCCTGGATAAGTCTCCGGGATTAGATGGTCTTCCCTACGAAGTTTACTTGAGGTTGTCGCACGTTTTTGTTCCTTTGCTGGAACTGATGTACAACCACTGGATGAGGCAGGGGTCTTTACCTCAACGCTTCACCAGGGGTGTCATCAAGTTGCTGCGTAAGGACAAGGACGGTGGGGATGGGTTAGGGAACTTTCGCCCTTTAACGATGTTAAACACTGACTTAAAGATTTTGGCGAAGATCTTAGCCAACCGTTTGCAGCTTGTCCTGTCTAGTCTGATTGGCCCTGAACAGACTTGTGCTGTGAAGGGCAGGACTATTCAGGATAACCTTCATATGGTACGCTTGATCTTAGAACAAGTCGACAGTGAAGCCGCGCTGATCAATTTAGATCAGTCCAAGGCCTTCGATAGGGTTGACCATCGATTTCTGGAGGCTGTCCTTTCGGCGGCCGGTTTCGGAGCCGACTTTCGCTCCTGGATCCGACTCTTGTATGCGACCCCGGTGCGCTGGTGGAAGTGAATGGGGTAAGATCGAAGCCTTTCGTATTGTCTCGCTCCATTCGTCAAGGTTGTCCGCTATCGCCTCTGCTTTACGTTCTTGCGTTGGAGCCATTCCTTCGCAAGTTAAAGGCGAATCCGGTCCTACGCGGAATTTCGCTGCCTGGTGCTTCCACCTCGGCCAGGTATTCTGCCTATGCTGACGACGTTTCGGTTCTTGTGTCGAGCAGAGCCGAGATTAACGAAGTCAGTAAGCAGATCAGTGGGTATGAGATGGTGACAGGGGCCAAGATCAACCGCGATAAGTCTGTGGGCTTGCGGTTGGGTGCGTGGAAGGAGTTTCTCTTCCCGGACCTTTCCTCTGGACGGATGGGCCGATCAAGATACTCGGCGTCTGGTTCGGTCCTGATCTCCAGTTGGAAATGAATTGGTCGGAGGTACAAGGGCAGGCCGAGGCCGCGGGTAATCTGTGGTCTCGGAGGGACTTTCCCTGAAGGGAAGGGCGGAAGTTTGTGTTTCACACATCTATCCGATCCTCCTCTACCGTCTTTCTGTGCTTCCACTCCCGTATGCCTGACTAATGTCATTAGTCAAGGCCTTGTTCTCTTTCTTGTGGAGAGGCAAGGCCCATATGGCATCTCGCGAGATCTGTTGCCTTCATCCCTCTGAGGGCGGTCTGGGTATGCCTAGCATTGAGATTCGTCAATATATGCTTCGCATTACCTTTCTAGACCGAATGTGTCGCGGTTTGGATGAGGTGGGCACCTTTTGGAAAGAAGATGTCCGAAAACATTTCCCATCCCTGAGAAGTGTGCACTCGTGCGAGGAGGAGGCCGGTCGTACTCCTCATCTCGAGTGCTCCTTCTACCGTGAATGTCGTCGTGCTTTGAAGCTCCTCTTGCGGACGTCGGATGGCCTCTCCGACACCCAAGCGTTGTCTCGTAAGGCATTATATCGATTGTTAGTTAGGGGGTCCGTTCAAGATGATCTGATCGACGAGCTCGGTCTTACGAAGCAGGAGGCTCGCTCGATATGGCCTTGGGCGCCTGGGTTGAAATGTCTCACTAACGATGAGGCATCACTCACCTGGCTGATGATTCGTGGGGCCCTCTGGGTCGGCAAAAGACTTTGTTCAGCAGGCTTGGAGAAATATCAAACTGTCGTCGCTGTACTGGGAATGTCGAGACCATTGGTCACGCCTTTTTTCAGTGCAAGACGGTAGTGCCGTTGTGCAAGTTTGTTGAAGGCCTCATGGTTCGCATGCTGCAGGGAAAGTTTTTTGTCCTGGAAGCCAGTTCTGTTTGTAGCAATGTGATGCCGCAATTGACGAAGGCTGAACACTATGTGTTCTGTTGCTTACTAGGGGTTATGCGAGTCGTGATTTGGACGACGCGACAGAAGGGATTCACCTCTTCCCAACTGATCTTGTACTTTAAGCATCAGCTTAAAGTCAAGATTAGGACGGAAAGGCGGCGGCTTCCATCATCAGAATTCAGCAAAAGGTGGGTGAATCTTGTGCGAATGTGTAGAGTGAAAGGGGCTGACCTAGAGTGGAATTTGGATGTCGGTTAGGTACAGAATTTTGTCCTAACAGGGTTGAACATAGGCAACCCACCCAGATATTAGGCTAGACTAGGTTTTCGTTTTTGAATTTTAGTTTTTCCTTTTTTTTTCCCGGTTAACTTAGCTAGGGTATGTAAGCTCATTGGTCCCTTTTATTTCTGTCCCTATTTTTTTACTTTTGTTTAATTCCCCATCCCTCCCTCGTTAGGTGGTTAGTGATGTCAGTTTTCTGGTGGATGCGGGGCGCCTTTCGTTTCGGGTGTGTGTTTTCGTATTTGTTGTTGTGTATGAATGAGTGAGTGTTTGTGTGTATGCTTGATGGTTTGAATGTGTCATTATTTTCTTAGTCCCGCATCGATTTCGTCCGGTTAACTGATATTTCTGCCACATTCATAGTTTGTGGGGGGTTTTATTACTAACTCAGTTTTGTTTAGTTTATTGTAAATAATTAATTCACTTTGTAAATATTCATTTGGTTTTTTTTTTAAAAGTTGTTATTTTATGACCCTCCCCCATGAACAATATCTGTAAATAAGGGGACTAGTTAGGACTTCATAGAGAAACTGAGGTATTATGGTGGACGTAGTAAGAAAGGTAGGAGTGAATGTGATGTTTTGGTGATTGGATTATTGTTGGCATGTTTGGGTCAGTGTCTGTGACTAGCTAAGTTTTAGATTTAAAGACAGAAGAAGACCGTCATTCCCCATCCCCTTTTTGGCCTTGTGCCACATTTTGTATTTTAAAACAAATAAATATTGAAGAAGAAGAGATCCAATCCAGAGACTCTGCCCGACTGCGATTAAGTCAACCCATTCTGCAGGAACAGTCTTCCCAAGAATATACCAAAACTAACTGTAAATATTGTGTACCTTTTCCTTGTTTCAATACATTTTGTTTACGTACATTTTGTGTTGTATTATTATTATTCCATGCTTATCCAAGCTTCAACAATGGCGACGAGGTATAAAGAACTTTACGTTACGGAAAAAAAAAAAAGAATTAATAATTGATAGCCTTCAACAATTGGGACAAGTTTGAAGAACCCAGGCTGAAAAAAAAATCATTAATTAAAAGTCGAACATCTAATGGAACGGAAAAGTATTCTGAAGTCTGGACAGTTAAAACTAGTTAAAGGACGACTAAGCATAAAGGAACGTTCACTCAGAAAAATCTGGAAGGTGGCGTAAACAAATAACGGAAAAAAAAAAAAAAAAAAAAAAAAAAAAAAAAAAAAAAAGCTGGCCGAAAAAAAACATGCATGGAATTAAAAGGAGCACAAATACAACGTGTCGATTTTGAAAGGTAACGAACTTGTAAAAAAAAAAAATTTGTTTTTTTTTTTTTTTTTGTTTGTTGCTCAACAATATTTTATAAAGCAAGACATAAAATTAAAAAAAAGGCGTAAGTTGTTTTTTTTTTTTTTGTCTGCTTATAGTATATTCGTGGATACACAATTTAAAAAAGTATATTCTTTGTTGCATGAACACTATCAGCTAAAGATGGAGGAATTATCCAAAGTCATAGCTGAATTGTTTAAAGCCCAGCAGTTGAGTCAAGCTGAATTATTCAAATCCCAGCAGTTGAGTCAAGCTGAGTTAGTCAAATCCCAGCAGTTGAGTCTGCAACAACAAAGTGAACAGTTTGCCTTATTAAGAGAACAGCAATTAGCACAGCAGAATTATCAAGAAAGGCAAGAGGAGTTGAGTCAGCAACGTCAAAGGGAACAGGAAGAAATGTATGTCAAGGTTTTGGAAATTCAAAAGTTAACACTGGAGAAATTAAACAACAATCAGGCAAATGAAAGTAACTCTTCATATTCTAATAACATCATATTTAATTCGTTGGAAACTTTCAACTATGTGCCAGACGAAGGAAAAACGTTTGAAGCGTACTTTAAACGATATGAAGATATTTTCTACACAGACTGTGAAAACTGGTCGAATTCAAGAAAAGTCAGTCTATTACTAAGAAAGCTAGGTACAGCGGAACATAGCAAATTTGTAGATTTTATTCTACCGAGAAGAACAAATGAATTGGAATTCTCGGAAACAGTGAAATTGCTAAAGGAGTTGTTTGGAGCAAATGTCGCTTTGGCATAAGCGATGGTTATGCATGAATGTAGCTAAATCCGACGATCAGGATTACTTAACTTATGCATCTATAGTGAATAGACATTGTGACAATTTCAGATTGGCAGAGATTACGGTTGAAGAATTCAAGTGTTTAATTTTTGCTCAAGGACTGGTATCCAGTAAGAGTGCCGAAATAAGACGTAGAGTTTTGTCTAAACTCGAATCTGAACAAAACCTTACCCTGCAAAAGTTAGCAGAGGAGTGTCAGCGGGCCGTAAGTTTAAAGAAAGAGTCTCAAAAAAATTGAAGAAGCTGGTATTGCTTATATTAAAAAAAGTGAAGAAACAGTCAAATTACCCATCAGAAAAAAAATTGGATTAAAAATTCGGCGTATTTTAAAAAAATAGACAAGAAAAAATTAAATGAAAAGAATGAGGAAAAAAAAATGGTTCCACCATTTAATTGTAGACGGTGCAACGAAAGACACTGGGAGGTAAATTGCCCATATAGAAAAAAAAATGTTTCGTGTGCCACAAGAATGGTCACAAAGGGTCGTGTTGTAAAACGAAAAAAAGTCAATAGCCGAATTAGACAAACAAATTCAAATATCAAATCAGATAGAGATTTGAGGAAGTATGTGACGACTGAAATATTTAAAAAGAATATCAAATTTCAACTCGATTCGGGTTCAGATTTAACAATAATGAACTATAAAACATGGAAAATTTTAAAAAGGCCTACAATAATGAAGTCAACGAAACGCGCTCGAACAGTGACTGGAAAGGAAATTAAATTCGAAGGCGAGGTTGTACTTCCCATGAAATTGAACAGGATAGTTAAAAAAAAAAAGTTTTCATTCTGAAAATGGAGAAAACTTGATGGGTACAGATTTTATTGAAACATTCGAATTGTGGGATAAACCGTTAAACTCTTTCTGCAGAAAAGTAGAAAGTAATACGCAAACAAGACAGGACATTAAAGAGGAATTAAAAATAAAGTTTCCGGAAACTTTCACACCTGGTCTTGGAAGATGTAACAAGTTTGAAGCCAAATTCGAATTAAAGGAAAATACTATGCCAATTTTTAAAAAGAAACGTAATGTGCCTTTCGCAAGTGTAGAGAAAATTAACGAAGAACTTGATAGGTTGGAAAAAATGGGAATTATTTCGAAAGTAGAATCTAATTCATGGGCTGCGCCGATTGTGTGCATAAAAAAGAAATCAAACCAAGTCAGAGTCTGCGTTGATTTTTCGACAGGGTTGAACTCGGTAATTAAGGACTACCATTACCCGTTACCGAGTCCGGAGGAGATTTTTAACAAGCTAAATGGTGGAGTTATATTTTCAAAATTGACTTATCAGATGCCTATCTCCAAATTCCCGTCGAAGAGGAATGTTCGAAGTTACTAGGGATAAACACGCATAGAGGGTTATTCAAGTACAACAGGCTTCCTTTTGGTATTAAAGTGGCACCAGCCATTTTTCAACAAGCTATGGACGTCATGCTGAATGATTTAGACTTTGCGTGCGCTTACTTAGACGACATCATAGTAAGGAGCGAATCGGTCGACGAACATCGAGAGCATCTCAATCAAGTATCTTAAAAGATTCAGGACTTTGGATTTAAAGTCAAAGAGTCAAAGTGTGAATTTGGTTTGGAGGAAATTAAGTATTTAGGGCACATAATCAACAAAAATGGCAGATGTCCAGATCCAGAAAGGTCCATTGCGATTAGAGACATGCCGACGCCCACTAATGTGGCGATGCTACAAAGTTTTATAGAGCTTGCAAATTATTATCAAGCGTTCATTAAAGGAATGTACAATTTAAGAGCTCCGTTGAATGAACTGCTAAAAAAATGACAAGGCATGGGAATGGAGGGTAGAATGTCAGAAAGCCTTTGATGAAATAAAAAAAATGCTTACGTCCGACCTCTTTTTAACCCATTACAATCCAAAACTGGATATTGTAGTGGCAAGTGACGCTAGTTCATACGGGATAGGAGCGTGTATTCAACACATAATGCCAGATGGTTCTAGAAAACCAATTGCACACGCTTCGGGAACTTTGCTTCCAGGAGAAAGAAGTTACTCTCAGATAGAAAAAGAGGCACTGAGTATCATTTTTGCCATACAAAAAATTTCACAGGTACATCCACGGCAGACATTTTATCCTTGAAACGGATCATAAACCACTGATCACTATTTTTGGTTCAAAGAAAGGGTTACCCGTTTATACAGCAAATCGTCTGTTAAGATGGGGAACCATTCTTCTCAATTATGATTTTCACATAAAGCACCTATCATCCAAAAAGATAATTCATGCGGATAGTCTATCAAGACTAGTACCGAGTCAAGAAGAAAGATTCGAAGAATCAATTATTGCAAATATCAGAGCAGATTATGAGGTGAAAAGCATGGTAAACAACATTGTAAGAGAGCTACCGGTTACGCTAAATGAAATTAAAAAAGAAGCTGAAAGCGATGATTTCATTTTAGAAATTAAAAGCAAAATGGTAGCAAATGACCAAAAAGTGCAGGAGATTTATTCAATAGGTGACGGAGTTTTATTATATGGTGAGAGAGTAGTAATACCAAAAAAGTTGCAGAAAAGAATACTTCGGGACTTTCATATGGGTCACCCGGGTATTAATAGAACAAAAAGCTTAATGCGAAGCTTTGTGTATTGGAAAGGAATGGATGTGGATATCGAAAACATGGTTCATCGATGTAAGGGGTGTGCGTTAGCAGCTAAGGCACCACCTATAGTACACAAACCATGGCCCAAGACGGATCATCCGTGGACAAGATTACACATTGATTTCGCTGGTCCAGTAGAAGATTTTTACTACTTAATAGTGGTAGATAGTTTTACAAAATGGCCGGAAGTACTACGCTGTAAAAAGCCTACGTCCAATACCACAACAACTTTTTTGCATGAACTATTTGCACGGTTCGGTGTGCCAGAGTGTATTGTGAGTGACAATGGTACACAATTCACTTCTGAAGAATTTAAGGAATTTTGTGAGTTATATCAAATTAACCACATAACGACGCCTCCGTATCATCCGAGGTCTAATGGACTCGCAGAAAGATTTGTCGATACTTTAAAGCGAGCTCTGAAGAAAGCCTCAGGAGTTCCAACGGAAAAGGCGCTTCAGCAATTCTTACAAGTATACAGAATCACGCCAAACCAGAGAACACACTCAAACATGGCACCAGCTGAACTAATGTTCGCTAGGAAAGTTAAGTCAGTGTTTGACAAGCTTTTGCCAGGAAAAAATAGAGTAAAAAATACCATGTATACAGCGAGGAAAAAGATACACTCCCGGAGAGAAGGTGTTTTTCAAGTGCTATAAAAACAACGTTGAGTTCTGGGAACGAGGCATAGTGGACAAGAGAATCGGTGACCTGATTTACATAATTAAAGGGCCGAAGAAAACTTATAAAAGGCACCAAAACCAACTAAAAAAAGATTACGGTATAGAGCAAGAAGAGTGTATACCGGATGAGGGACGAAGATCCCATTGATATAATGTATGATATGTTTCAGGTAGAACCTCCACAGAATACACCTGAACCAAGAAGATCCGGTAGGAAACGGAAGTTCACGGACCCATTGGACGTGAATCCAAAACGGAAAAAATATTAAAATTAGGCAAATGGATCTACAAAGAAATAGCCATAATCATCAACCCATATAGGAAGCCAATTTGAAATCCAAAAGGGATTCCAAGGCTTGGGAGGAGGGTGTTGTGGTACGATCCACCTAATTTACATAGTGGAGTACCGACCATATAAATATGGGTTGGTACCGGAAGACGAGGGAAGAAGTAAGAAGAGATCCAATCCAGAGACTCTGCCCGACTGCGATTAAGTCAACCCATTCTACAGGAACAGTCTTCCCAAGAATATACCAAAACTAACTGTAAATATTGTGTACCTTTTCCTTGTTTCAATACATTTTGTTTATGTACATTTTGTGTTGTATTATTTGTCATGTATGCACAGCCCCCTATAGGGATGCAAAAAGTGATTATCTCTCT
>CAHIKZ030003422.1:0-115000 GCA_903632075.3 Acanthosepion pharaonis
ACTTTTCTGGAAAAGAAACAAAAATAAAATGGTATAATGAGAAGCAAGCGTAAAAATAACAAATTTGTTTTTTCCAAATCAAGTAAACCCGTAAATTGTATTTGAATAAAGTATTTCAAATGCAGATTAATCAGGAGAATGAGTAATTCAAATTATCAAGAGTTCTTTAGTTGGCAAGTTTATCTTCCTTGATTTTAACTTGCCAATAAAATCTAATGAAGAATGAAGCCAATTTTCTTTATTTCTGGTTTGATTAGTTAATTCTATAAAAGGACTTAGTATACCAAAATCAAGAGGAAAAATATCACTTTTTGCTTAAGGCTATTACAAAATCTCTTTGTTAATAATAAATATAACTTCCCTAGTTATGTATTAATTAAACCTATCAATAGAAAAATTGAATTATGAGATTAACACATTTTTTTTTAAATCCCATGTTCCTCCAGGCTGTACACAATCTGAACTCTCCATAGATTGCACTTTTTATCTGTGAAAGACTATTATTTTTCAGAAAAGATAATGGAGTGGTTTTGCATTGTTCTTCATGGGTTTAATTTTAGGATAGTTATCACTCAAGGCTAGAGAACCTGGTCTACATGCTTTTTTAACCCATAAGTGGAGCAAGAAGAGATGAACTATTACAATTCTTTAAACAAGCTGTCTTTTAAACAATGTTTTTTATTTTTTGTAACATTCTATATCAACAGATTATGTAAACTTTTATAGATAGTCCATTTCTAGTCAACAGATTAAATTATCTTTTCATCTTGTTGAGTAAATAATTTTGGCATTTTCATAATTAGTTAAATAAGGAAAGCTTAAATATGATTTTTTTTATTCAATAATAGCCAATATTTTTCTTCCCACAGAAAATCATGATTTTTGAAAACAAAAAACTATTAACATGTATACAATGAAGTAAAAAGAAATTAATTCACTCTTCTTAATATTTATATTAGTTTCTATAATTTTTGCTTTATTAATGTTTGTTTGATGTCAGGTTGAAAGATGTAAAGAAACTTGCCCAAACTGTGTGTAGTGTTTCAAGCACTTTTGACTATCATCAGGCATTTTCAAAGAAAGAAGGTAGAAATTGAAGGATAATCAATGGAACATTAATGGTGTTAATGATCTGGAATTTTAAATCAAGTGGGGTCACAAACAATGGCTGTTGAATAGATTATAGTGTCACATGAAACAATAATCTAAAATGACACTTACAATTCAAAGGTATTTTAACACATGCACGCAGAGATTAAAACCAATTTTATTGATTTTGGGTGGTCACTTCATGTGAAGAGCCTCCAATAATTTTTAATAGTTTTTCTTTTTGCAGTTGAATTGGCAGAGTACTGTTGCATTGTCAACCATAACCTGATAATTTGAAGAGGCATCATGGATTTGTGCTAAATATGACATTTTGTTCAGAGAGATCAATATATGATAAGGTTAAGCAATATATGCTATCTGCATATTATCTATGGATAATATTTTTTTTACTGTTTTGTTATCTTTTAGGCATTTATTCTTCATTTAAACATTTTCAAGAATTTTCTTAAATAGAATGGACAAAGGATATCTTTTGAAGGCACTTGCCAAAATTGTGTGTAATGTTGCAACTAAATTCAACCATTATTGTTCATTTCCAAGGAATGAAGATAGAAGTTGAGAGAGAACTAGTGGAGCATTTATGTTGTTAACAGTCCAGAGTTTAAAATGAAGATGAACTCAGTCCAAGAAAATTGATATAAAACGTTAGTCTTTTGTAAAATGATTTTATAGAAGTGTTGTTAGTAAGCGCAAGGTAGAGACATTTGAATTTTTTGTAGCATGATTAATGTTGGGCAATTTTTACTAACTGCAGTAATCATATATCTATGGATTATATAAACTTTTTTTTTTTTATTGACATTAGTTATTGATGTTGTTTTTGTTTAGTGGCATATCAACCTCTCTGGGTTATTTAATGCCGAAATCTAAATATTTTGAACACAATTTTATGGCTTCAAACTAAATATATTTTGAACACAATTGAATGCCTTTAACTACAGATAAAAGTTGATCATTTTGCTATAAAATGTATTGTTGGTCATTTTATTATAAATGGGTATTGATGTTATTTTTACTATAAAAATATATTTTTATACTTTCATAGTCTTTTGTTATTGTTTGGGAGTTCACTATTTTCTCATAACTGGGACCCTAACAGGTGCTACCATACCACCCTGTGTCAGAGTGAACCTGGAGACAGCAGCAATTAAGAGGTGGCTCCACATCCCTCAGAATCTCCAATTTCCTGATCAGAGGCCTTACTTCTGGATTGTCATACCCAGGTCTACATTGTCGTTAGTGACAACATTTTTTTTAATAAGTCCAATATATATGGAACAAGACCAATTTAGAATTAAATGAAAAGATGCAAGCAATACAAACCTCTTGAAAGAATTTCTTTAAATCCTGAGTCACATAATCACTGTGGATAGAATCGGTGAATGCCACTGCAAAAACTCGAGACTGGAAATCTTGATTTTCACTTGCCTGAAACATAAAAAAAAAAACTCTTCAGAAAAAGAAAATCTGAGAATCTTGCTGAATTTGTTCACCATTATCCTTCCATCATAGTAATAATCAAAACTTTTAATAAATTTAATAATATTAGTAACAATTAAAAATATAATAAATAATGAAAATTAAGAACAAAACAATAATTCATACTAGAAAGTATCTCAAAAAATGTATATACGTCTTGAAGCTTTCTCAAGCAACTAAAACCAATTTATCTAATTTAAACAATGAAGAGGCTATTTTGGTAGGCAAAAATGCTTTTAAGCTTATTTCACTTTCTTGGTAAAATAGATCAAACTCTGCTATTTTGCTGGTGAATATTTTTATTATTATGATGGCAGGTATTGTTAAAAATAACAACACACAGAAGTTTATTTATTTTCATTATCAATTATTAATTTAAGAACCTTTCCATCATCAATAGTTAAATTACAAGTTAAAATCATTTATTCATCATCAATTATTAAAAGAAATATAGAAGTCTCTGAATATTTTAAGCACTTCAGTCTCTGCAAATCAAAAACTTGCCATTGGGCATGGTTCTCCTGCCAGTAGACTTCCAGTGCACTCATTGAACACAACAGATTACAGAATCCATGTTTTAAGTCCTGTCTACACAACCACCGCATTGATGATCTCAAGGCACCATAAACAAGTTGCACAGTTTTCCAATTATCTGGATCAAAATATCTGTGATTCTTCTGGATTGACAAATTTTCATCCAGATATTGTTTTTCTTCTACTTCAGCAAATGAACTGAAAATATCTACAACACAGAGGTCCATGGTTATACTGAATGAATATGGTTTGTTTTATGAATATATATATATATATATATATATATATATATATATATATATATATATATATATATATATATATATATATATAATATATTTTCAGTTCTAAAATAAACCTTGGTGTCTATTTTATCAGGACTGGCAAAATAGCCTTGGTGTCTATTTTACAGGGACTGACAAAATACCTTATTCATATTATGAATAGATGCTCTTAACATTTTTCATTGCATATTTTCAAATTGATGGCCATTATTATCCAGACTTTACTGACAACACGATGCAAAGGAATCACAAGCAGCAATTAACATTTCAATAAATATTTGCTGCATTTTTGTTGTATGGAAACTTTTATTTCAGCAATTGTTGTTGGGTTTGATGTTATACTAAACACAAAATCACTAAAGCTGATAGCATTTAGGGCGAAAAGACAGTCCTCCTGCTTACAAAGGGAGTGCTACAAGGACTTAATATATACAGTCTCTAAGACTTCTTATTTATTTACTATTAACTCATGTTGTTCAATTTTAATATTTTAAGTATAACATCTGAGAGTATGTCCATGCTGTTGATAAATGAATGCCAAACTTAAGTTTATTAAAGATGACTGACAAGGTACTGTGATTAAGTTTTTTTATCTAATTTTTCTTGTGTTTGTATAAATATTTTCTTTTTGGACATAAAATGTCTAAAACCTGTACAAATGTTCTATATATCAGAGTGCTTTCAGTCATTCTATTAGCCATTTTCAAGGATGTTTTTTTCTTTTTTATTTCTAACTGAATGTGTAGAAACATATATAAAAATCTACACATTTAAAATTTGTCACTTAGCTGATTGATGTTATGAATTAAGATCAAATACTGATTGGAATCCAACAGAATAATAAGATAAGGAACAATAGGAAATGTTTATAAATCATTTTTATTAAAGCTTTCATAAAAATATGGAAGAGGAAAAAGAAAATTCTGTTATTTTTGATTTTTGTGTTGTTTGTTTTTCATTGGCTAAGCAGATCTCACATGCATCTGTCTTGTCAAACAGTGTTCATGCATATAATTCATATGTGTATGTGCATCATAATTCTAGTTTGTTTATGTGGGATTTGAATGATAATGTTTGTGCGTGCACATGTAAATGAGCACCTATTAGGCATTTATTTTTTAAAGAAAACTGGTATTTTTAATTTTTGTGTTGTTTGTTTCTCATTGTTTAAGCAGACTTCACATGCATCAGTAATGATATTAAAACCGAGAAAATGCATACAGAAGACAGTGTATTTGGTAATATATGATTGCTTTGTATTTCTTAGATAATCACAAAAAGACTGAATACTTACAACTTTCACTGTGACTATTCCTCCATAACTATGACTGACAAAGGCAATATGTTTGGCTTTGGCTTTCTGAACAAAATGTTTCCAAACATATAACATGTGTTGTGTGGGTGAGCTGTTTTCCTAACGAAAGAAAGAAAACAAATTATATTACAATTCTGTTTGTGCCTCTGTTAGTTACTAAGTTAGCTACATACATTACACCCTGCCAATACATCAGATAAATAATGAACCATACTGTTTTGATAATGAGCAAGAATGAAAGAAAAGATATAAGAGATGCTGTTTGGTTTTAGGGAAGAAAAGAAAGGAAAAGGAGATAGAAGAGGCAGTAACGTTCTCATGCATTTAACTATTAGGACTCTGTATTATTAATATTATTTCCCTTTCCATTGCATTCTTTTTCAAGGCCTCTCAATTACAATATCCTTATTGCTAATTTCACTCAAAGTTGTTTTTTGTTGGCATAACAGGATATGATAACACAACTATGAAATTCAAATTCAGGGATTAGATTCACCTTCAGTGATGGGATAAACATTAACATCTGCTTCAGTGAAATGGAAAACATTGTCAATTTTGAATCTTCATTTTTAACCCTTGTATTTCTTTAACCTTTACCCCCAATGCTGGAAGCAAAAATTGTCACTGGAATCCTGTCCCTTCATATTATATCACCTTGAGACAATTTCTAAAAATAAACATTTGTCAACTGTTATTTCTGACATTTTAAGCTGGTAATCACCTACTACTGCTTTGGAACAAGGCTAAACTTCAGTTTTCTGATGCCATTTTGAATCCTTATAGACTCTACACAAGATGCATGAAGCCTATGGGTCTTAACAAAGGTCATACTTCTTTGAACCTTGTGAACTAGCACTACAGAACCACAAAGACCTGTTCTAAATAACAGTCAATCAGCAGCCACAACTAAAATGGATATTGCATGTAATTCAAAGAGAAAATCATCACATCATTAAGTTGTTAATATTCAACTCTATTTCAAACAAAAGGTTTTGAAGGAAACCACCCCCAATACTGGAAAGAGTGATAACAGTAGATTTGAGAAACCAAATTTCCTAAAAATTTGTTTTAAGAGAAAGGTTAGTAGTGATTGCTTGGTCAATAAATGCTGAATGTTTCCTTATAAGGAGACAACTAATATTATCATAACCATTTGAAATGAAGAGAACAGATACTACACTTTGTTCGCTGTTGATGGCCAGAGAGTGAAGAAAAAGCAAAACTTGAGTAGCATTAGCTGCTCAGTCAATGAATAAAAATAATATTTCCTTACAAGGAAATGGCTTCAGTTTTCTGATGCCATTTTGAATCCTTATAGAACCTTATAGAAACTGCAAGAACCTTCCTTTCAACCAGATAATTGTTACATGTCACTTTTGTCTGGAATTATATCAAACTGATTATAGAAAAGATCCAAATAAATTATTTGTTTAAATTTTCATTCAATTGATTTTTCTCTGGCTTTTGAAAATATGGAAGTATTTTAAGAATGTTTGGATTAAAAGTATGACTGCATTGTGCATTAGTTGGTCAAGCTGAAAGATGGCATACTTACTCTAATCTTATGTCCATTAACACTATTGAGGTTAGTGTTAAGTACAAGAACCCCATAGCCTTCTTCAATGGCTCTGTTAATAAAGGGAAGCTGTGAACCACTGTCAAGGCAATCATTAATAATCAACCTAAAAAAAAACAAAAAAAAACAGGAAATATACAAAGTGATTCAATAAATTATGAACTGGTATTTAGTTTAATTTAAGATTAGGATCAACTGACAATTTCTTTCTTCTTGAATTTGAATATATGCAGCTATTTTTGTGCTGTCAATAAAATTCAATAAAACTGAATTTAAATAATTACTTTTTTTTGCAATCTCTTACTTCTAAATACATTTAATTTTCTTTTGTTTCAGAATCATTGTTACCAATTCAGAAATAATCTATTGGTTAAGAGTCAGAATATTAACAAGGGAGGACAGGAGATAAAACTGGGCAAAGAATAAAAATCAGTCATTATCTATTAGCTTGTTTATAGGGAGCACTTCCAATTCCAGAAATGATCGGTGATATTGTAATGTTTGCTTTATGATTTTGGCAGGCCATAAAGTGAGTATTTTAAGCTGATATTTGATCAATTTTGAACATGCTTTGTCCTTTTTATTAACTCCCTTTCTCATAGAATTGTTGAATTTTTGTGTCTCAATATTGTTTTATGTTTATAAATTGTTTCTTAAATGTTTGTATAATTGAGTAAAAGTATTATTTTTTTCTGCTGTAGGCATTTTTATTCATAATAATCCTACCTCCTTAATCTGAGGCAGTGACGGAAATAGTCTTGAATATTTAACAAAAAATGACTTTTTTTTTTTTTTTTTACATTGTTCTTCACTGTTTGTGTTCTTGGGAAATGTTTGGGATTGATATAATTTCTTATCTAAATTTTTTACTTGACAGGCAGAGCCTGTATTATACATAGATCTATCCATGATAGTGCCCTCATTTTTATAGTCACCTTTTGGTTGTTGTATCCTTCTTTAGGTATTGGTCATATAATCTGGCTCAATGGAAAAAGCCAAAGCAGAATGACTAAGAAGAATTAACTGATAATCCCAAAGCCTGTTTAGTGGAATGAGAATAATTTATTTGCATAGACTGGTACATAGATGGTTGCCAAATATGATAGGCATATGAAGAAGGCCAGAGAGTACAATTAAGGAGAAAGAGTGAGGATGATGCTGTGCAAGTCTCTTTTACTATAATTTAATATTTACACAAGCCTCAATCTGATGTGCATGAATACATAACTGAAAAGAGGTTTTAGCTGAAAATTGTTGCACATATATATTTCTACAATTCACGGTTTTACAATCATTCCTGTCAAACCGTGAATTGAAGGTCGTTCTCAACGGATCCTCCTCCAGTTCCTATCCCACGAACGCAGGTGTTCCCCAAGGCTCCATCCTTTGCCCCACTATTCCTTATTTTCATCAACGACCTTCCTGACGCCATAGATTCCCAAGTTGGCATCGACGCGGACAACACTACAATTTACTCCTGTCTCAAAAACAAATCTAGTGTCAGTGACAAAACTAACCTGGCCGTGTGTCTTGAAATGGACCTCCAATTGGTTGTTAAATGGGGCAAGAATTGGCTGGTCAACTTTAATGCCTCAAAAACTAAACTGCTCTCTATTAATCACCATAGAGATCCTTCCCTGCCCCCCATTAGAATGTCTGATAGCCAACTTCTTGAGAGCAACTCCCTGCATCTGCTCGGTCTCATGTTGACTGCTGGCCTGAGATGGAACAAATACATTGAGTCAATTGCTTTGTCCACCGTGAGGAAAGTTGGCTCTCTGCTGTGCCAGGAAATTTTTCTCCCCAGAATCGATACTTCAAATATACAAATCAACCATTTGCCCTTGCATGGAGTATTGCTGCCATATATGGTCTGGGGCACCTTCTGTTTACCTCGGAGTTCTTGACAAGATCCAGAGACGGATATGTAATATAATTGGCCCTGATTTGGCATCTCATCTACAGTCACTCTCTCACAGACACGCTGTCGCCTCTCTCTGTCCTTTCTACAAATACTTTCATGGTAATTGCTCCGATGAGCTGCTTTCACTGGTTCCCAGACTCCAATTCAAACGCCCTACAAAGCTGGCATCCTGCTCCCACCCTTACACTGTAGAAACTTTTAAATGTAGCTGTCTTTTCTACTCCAATAGCTTCATACCTCGCACTTTTTGCCTGTGGAACACCCTTCCCAATTACTGCTTCCCTCCAACTATTCAAATGTAATGTCAATCGACATCTCCAGTTATCTTGATCTATCCGCTATCCCTCTCCTCATCCTTTCTTCTATCACTCCTATCTGCTCTTGCTCCAAATCTTCTGCAACCCCCTGCATCCTAGTGGCTTCATGCCTTGCTCGGGGCGTAATGCTTAAAAAAAAAAAAAAAAATTTACAAAATAACTATGGATGATGTGAAAGAGTTTAAAAAAAGCATATTCACAAAAGGTAGGAAAAAATGCTGGTGAATGTATGCTTTTATCTTATAATTTAAATGTAAGCAAAAATTACTCTTACCTGCGGGCCCACTGACCAGCTTTCACCACTCCTGAGCCATGAACAAGTAGAAGCAACTTTTCTTCATTTTCTAAGGCATCTTTTGTTAGGAATATAAAACTTTGTGGTTCAGAATCATTGCTGTCAATCTAAAAAAAAACTATTGGTAAGAGTCAGAATATCAACTAGGGAGGGAGGGAGAGAGATAAGGCTGGGTAAAAGAAAAATATATCAGCCAATATTTAATATATAGGACTTGAGTTTTCCCCCCGCCCCCCAAAACAATGAAACAAAGCAAATGTTTTAGATGACAAAAAATAGGTGAGGAATTAAAATGATAAACTGGTTGTTAAGTGATTTGTTTTTTTTTATGGCTTATCAACCCTTTGTGGGTTATTTGAAACCAAAAAATATTTTGAATTGTAAGAATAATTTTTTTTTTTTTTTCTGAGTGAATATTGCATTAACAAATTTTTGAGAATAGCAATGATTTTTCCAGA
The DNA here is from genome assembly GCA_903632075.3 of Acanthosepion pharaonis. NCBI lineage: Eukaryota > Metazoa > Mollusca > Cephalopoda > Sepiida > Sepiidae > Acanthosepion > Acanthosepion pharaonis. The sequence goes on from CAHIKZ030003422.1 coordinate 9,293, forward strand.
TACAAGTCCTATTTAACTCATAGATGAAAGAGTTTGCTCAATACCTTCCCTTAAGGTATTTGCATATAAGTGAATGTAAGAAACCCAACTAGGATTTGAACTCTGATTTCTCATTCTTAGCTACTATCCCATTACACCAACCACACATCCTTTATAATGAGCTGGAGTCTTTGAGGAAGAATGTTTTGAAATTCCTTCTCATCTTTTACTTAATTTAAAATTTTCTGAGTTCGTTCTTAATAAATATTTAAAAAAAAATATTCTCAATCATTTATATATATATACAAAAGAAATTGGTTAATATGTACTTTGAAATGCAACAATTTTATTTTGTATAATATATATATATATATATATATATATATATATATATATTGTGCTCTTTTGCTTGTTTCATGTATTGTGTGCCCAGGTGTAGTAGATGGGAACCTCAACATACAGCAGTGTTTGAGCAAACAGGTCACATAATTTGAAGAAAGCTGTCAAAGTGGTTTCTGGTGTATTCTCAACTACATTTTGAGCAGTATCTTTTGTGAAATATACATGCTGGCCATTAGTTTTTGTTTCTTGGAATTTGAAAATGAGCCGAATTTACATAAGATGTTGATTTGTTTTATATAGAAATGTCAAAATGACCTTTCATTTTCTTTATTTTTTTTTTTAATTATTTTTATATAGGAATCTGAAAATGAGGTGAATTTTAGATATTGATTCTTTTCATATAGAAATGGCAAAATAGCCTTAAATTTACAGTAGCTTTTGATTCTTTTTATATAGGAATCTGAAAATGAGATGAATTTACTTTAGATGTTGTTTCTTTTTATATAGAAATATCAAAATAACCCTTAATTTACAGCAGTATATGATTCTTTTTTATATGGGAATATTTTGTCTACTTAAACCGCTGTAATTAAAAGTAGTAAAACTTAAGGGGGAATGACACGTGGCTCATGCTGATTAAGGATTTTTTTTTTTTTTTAAGAAGATGTCTATTTCCACAGCTAGTTTTTTTTTTGTTTTAATTCACATAATAGCACGAAAGTGTTCTTTAAGCAGGTAGTTATTCCACAAACAACCAGCACCACAATATGCCTTTTTTTAAGGGTAGGTTGAAATATGAACTTAGGTAAAGTTTCTAATTGCAAATAAGCTCAATTTAAATGTTATTTAACATTTAAATGACTAAATGGATTGAACTAATTTCTTTGTATTTAATAAATTTGACTGGGCAAATTTAATAATTCACATGGCAAAATTTGAAATGAATTAATTTTTTTGGAATGTAAACACATCATAGAGATTGTATTCAAACAAGATTATGCTGAATTAATGTGTTAAATAAAGATTTTATTTAGAAAACCTGTGATGGTGAAATGAGATCTATTAGTTTAACATGTATGTAGTTTCATCAATATTGGTCTACGGCAACTTAATTCAGACAAAATAGATATTGAATTAATACAAGAAAAATGTTTGTCATTTATTTGATTGATGTTACTTTCAGCATGCTAAATCCAGAGTCTCGTAGAGGGACTCTCCGAAATCACCTTGTCCACTTGTAAAGGGGTATCAGCAAATATTTCTTATTATTAGAAACATTATTTTTATTGGGTTTGAGTTGCTATCCTTGTATTTTTTACTTTCTTAAATAGTGAAATTAATAACAACTGACTTAAACTGAAAATTCCTAAGGAAAATTGTACTTCCGAAAATAGAACCCACATCCCTTTTTTTTTCCACCAGAGAAACTATTTTAGCCGAAGTGTGCCTCTGTCAGTTTGGCTACAGAGACCAGCCTGCCAGAGCAAGGTTTGAATTACCTCTTCAAAGAAAGGACATTTCTCATCGGGAATTCTCTGAATCTATATCTGTTAGCTTCAGTTTTGTACCCAGAGATGTGAACAATAATTTTTGAAAGGTTGTTAATTTCCCTGTTTAAGAAAATAAAAAGATACAGGATTAGCAATTCAAAAATGTTCACCCACTATAACGTTTATAAAAATAAGAAATAATGTTGGACCACCACTATAACTACATTTATGGTTTTATCATTCTCCCACCACCGTTACTAATCATTTCTACCAATTTACAATAACTATTAGCTAACTATCATTGTCTCCAATCCCTTGAAACATTACTATCACATCATATCATATAGACTCGTTATTAAATTGAACTACCCTCTCACCCAGCACATTGAATATTAAACTAAACATCACCATATAAATTAACCAATAAGGATTACAAATTTCTACCTGTTACATATACACAGTCACCAAAAACAAACAAATAACCAGCTTTAAATATAACAAATAAACCCCATTTTTTCAAAAAATAAATATAAATAATAATAAATTTTACCTATCATAATTTTACACAAAACCCCACCACACGCATATACATACATGCGAGGAAATATTTTCCAGCTGGAAAATACATATGACATGTACACATCAACAAGACATTTCTGCCACACTTCCAATGTTTAGATTTCAACATTTCAACATACAAATGCGTATGTATAGATATAACACCACCCGTATACATACATGTGTCATAGCCGAAACTACCCACATATGTTTATATATGTATGAGTCCCGACGGACGACCAAGTATGTATATGTGTCTGCATACATCGATGTTTGCGTTAGTACGATGAATGACAAAACGACAAAATTTCTCCTACCCCTTCCACAATAACACCAATACATGCAATCTACATAAACCCAAATTTTTTAAAACATTAATCAGTTTGTCTGACGATCGCTAAAGCATGAAACCCAGGGTCACAAACTCACATATATCCAACCAAATATGTTAGCTCTATCTCTGATATTGAGCGCTTTCTAATAAGTACCGCGCATATAATATATAAATAGTTATACATATATATATATATGTTTAAATTTATATACACTTTTCACATATATATATATATATATATAGTATGTTATAGTAGGGAGTAGAAGATTATAATTGCATATCTTTTGATAGAACCAAGCAAAATATAGTAAAACTTTTTTTATTTTTTATTTACTTTTTTTTGCTGCTTTTTGAAGGAGAAATTTCTCCTTCAAAACTTTTGGGGAGCATCTAATAGATGCTCCCCAAAGTTTTGAAGGGAGAAATGGGGAAAAAGTTTTTCTATGTACTTCATAGCCCTTCCCACTATTCCAAATTTTATCTACTAAATAGTATATTTCAGCATGAACACCTGACTAATCATGGCAAGTTCATCACAGACTGAGAAGAACTACTAAATTTATGATAACTATATAGATTGTAATAATTAGAAGAGAAGTTAACTCCCATCATTGACTTATAGGATATAGGGTGGTTTTTGGGGATATTTTATAGAGGACGGAGAATGACTTATAAGCAGCAAAATACGGTAAGTAATACTTATTTATATGAATGGATATATATATATACAAACCTCTACTCTGAGTTTTACTAAATGAATACCTTGATAAATTAATAGGTACAATGAACTGAGATTGATAATGGATTAAAAATTTAGATACACACATAGTGTGTGTGTGTGTGTGTGTTGACAAATATTCATACACATACAAATTTTTTATTTTTTGCATTTCTAACTAATGAATAAACATACTTTTCATATAATTAATCGTACACACATGCATAATAACTAAATATGCGTAGAAAACAGAAAAACTTTTTGATTGTACAAATATTTTTTCACCCATTAAAATGAATAAATGGGATTTATTTGTATTAAATCAAGTTTTTTTTTTTTGCTTTCTATGCATATTTAGTTATAATTAACTGTACACAGATGCATAATATGAAAAGTATGTTGATTCATTAGTTGGAAATACAATAATTTGTATGTGTAAAAATATTTGTTGTCCCCCACTGTGTGTGTGTGTGTGTGTATGTGATTCAACAGAAGAAAAGTAAAAATCTTACACCAGCTCAAACTACTTTGAATTACTCATAACTGTTTAATAATGAGTATGTATAAAAATGCTTGAAAGTCTGGTACATTTCAAGACCAGAAATGCCTGATGTTTGATACAAGTTTATTTTGAAACTCAGCATAAATATGTATCACATGATCAAGCAGAGAAGCCACCTACAACCAGAAAACAAAATGGTACCATGAAATATAATATGAAGCTAGTCATAATATATAGCTTATAATAGTAATGGCAATATTAGGTGTTTCTTTATAAGGAAACATTTTGCATTCATTGACTGAGCAGCCAGTGTTACTGTCAGCCAAAATTTTGTCTCTCAAATCCAGTAACTATTATTGCTCTTTTTAGTATTGATGGGGATTTTCTAATACATCACTAGAAAGCCTATTAAATTCTTTTTTTTTTTTAAATTGCATAGAAATTAACTATATTAGAAATATTTAATCCCACAACTTTTGCTTTTAAACATACACCCAATATACAAACTTCTAAAAGTAACAACCCTCTAATACCATAATTCCTTAACAGATAGCAAATTATGCTAGATTTAATTCACTTTTAAATAAATACAAGTTGTAATTATTGATAAGATATTTCCCTTTTATTGTAAATACAGCATTTAATCCTAAATTTTAACAATTAGTAACATGCCATGATAACCAAATATAAAAATCATCTAATATTAAATATAAAGGCACCAAAAACACACTAATGATGTCCTTCAAGATGGTGGCATAGTGGAGTTGGTTAAACATGGTCATGAGTTCAATCCCTGGTTCAGTGGGAACGAATAACTGGTATCACAGGGAGAAAATAGCACAATAATCGACAGATATCCCATATCAACCAAATAATGGACACTTGATGACCAGAGGGTACTTGGTTGAAACATTGTGTTTATAATAACGTCTGTAATAATCAAGATTAGAATGATACTTTGAAATAATTCAAATAAAGGGAATTCATACTTGAGAATTTAGGATAGAAAGAATTGACCAAAAAAGAAAGTAATAGAAATTATTCTTCACAAAATAATATAATGAATCCAAGTTAATATTGGTTCGATTAATTCTTGCTTCTTGAAGGGAAGATATCTCAAGTGTTACTTAACTACCCCCAGACAGTGCCAGGTAAAAATTGATCCATAAATAAAAGAACTTGTTTATTTTAACAAACAGACTTATTGTTTTTCTCACTGATGTAATGGAATAACCTGTCACCCCCATGAGTGACTACACTATAGGTAGTAAATACCTATAAGTATCTGTAAGTCAACGGACTACAGAGACTAGCTGGGATCTGTTACTCAGCTTTTAGCTGTTGTCGAACTCTCTGCTGAAAGGCAGAGAGGAACCCAGACAAGGCTATGCCTAAGAGCAGAGTCTATCCGGGGAGGTAGACAGACCAGAACCCGTTTATGGGGAATTTTTTGGCCAAGCCTACGGGCTCGGATTGTCCCACATTAAATTCAGCTTTTGCCACATCCTACCCTGTGGGGAGGTTGGTAAATATTACTAGCTAGGATCTGTTGTGTATGACTCAGACTTAGAACGACTGACCTTCCAATAGTAGCCCTCTCTACTGGATTGACTTGTGACGACCTTGTGCATAACCGTTACCTTTATTCTTATTGTACTGTTTTTTTTTGTTTTTTTTTACAATAAACCTTTACTTATTTTATCCACCTTGTTTTTCAAGTATATATTCCTATTAGCATGGAATATAACAGTGGCAACAAGGATTGTTGAATCAAATTCACAAGAAGAAAAATATTTGGTTGGCTATGTGTTTGGTACAGGAGTTTCAAAGTAAGACAACACCTTAGGATATTATAACATTTTACAATTGGAGGAAGACATTCTGAAAAATGATTTATCATGTAAAATCTTTTAAAAGTAAGAATATTTCTGTTGTATTCTTTATTTTAAAAAGAAAAAAAAAGTGTAACAAGTCACATTACAAGAGTAATTTGAGTTTATTGGAAGGCAAAAAGCAAAGGTTGAGTATTTTTTTGTTTTTTTCTTGTCTGTCGTTGGTTTTTCTGAAAGACTTATTGAGTTAAAGTATGGAACAATTAACAGAGCTTAAAAAACTGTTGTGCACTAGTGTTCAGCAAATACAACAGTTGCAAAACCAACAACAACAACAGTTGCAAAACCAACAACAGCTTCAACTTTTTGAAAAATTAATTATGAAAACCGGAGAACAAAAAACTAGTTTCTTCTCTGCTCAAGATATTGCAAATTCGTTAACGGAATTTCATTATGACCCAGACAATATTTCAGAAGATACAAATCTATCTAGAATACCAAGACTGGGGACGGATGAAAATACAAAATACTCTAGCCTACATTATTTACATTATTCGGACTACTGGCTTCATCTTTGTCACCATATTTATCACAACGTTTTGGCCTTTGTATGCTCCGGCCTTCTTCAGGTGGTTAGAATGTCAAACTGAACCCTTTATTTCGCTCACTGGGGTAGACTGTTCTAGTTCCACATGCCATCTTTAATGGATGTCAGTTATCAGTTATCTCCTGTTAATTTCCCTCTGAAAGTTCTCCATTGCCTTAAAAACATGAAATGATAACAGCAAAAATTGCAATATGAGCACTGGTAAAAAATGTTTGCTGAAGACATTAGGTTTATAATACCCGGAAATTCATACACAGATGTCCTCAAGGACACATGGCACAGTTGATAAAGGCGTTAGTTAGATCCAGTGAGTTCAATACCCGGTTAAGGCAGTGGAGAACTTTCAGAGGGAAATTAGGAGATAACTGATAACTGACATCCATTAAACATGAGCAGTCTACCCCAGCGAGCGAAATAAAGGGTTCAGTTCGACATTCCAACCACCTGACACGTCGTAATAAATATGGCAACAAAGATGAGGACAATAGTCTGAATAATGTAAATAATGTACATAATACCTCATCTCAGAAATATAGACAGATACTCTAGCCTAATATTACCAAAGAAAGTCTCGTTTGAAGAAACAACTAAAACCCTATCAAGGATATTCGAAAGAGATAGCTTGTTCCACACACGTTACAAATGCCTTAAAATATCGTTAAGTCAGAAAACGAGAATTTTTTATTGTATGCTGAGACGGTTAACTCATTATGTGAACTTTTCAAAATTGATGAGATTTCGAAAGATTTATTTAAATGTCTAATATTTGTTCAGGGACTAACAGCTCCCAAGGACAAGGATATCAGGTCACAGATTCTTACTATAATTGAAAAAGATGATAAGATTACTTTGCAAAAGGTTACTGAAGAGTGCCAGCATGTGATTAACGTAAAACGAGACAATATTCGGATAGAGGAAAAGAATGTTTTCAAAGATCAGTGAGTAAAAGCAAAAAAGGTTCCAAACATAAAGAACAAAGAGAAATGTGAATGTTGCGGAGGATTTAATCACACAAAAAATAATTGCTGGTATAAAAACAAGGTATGTTTTCAAAGTGGCCACAAGGGATATAAAGGGTCCCAATGCTATAAAAGAAAGAAAAAGACCAATGAAAAAGTGAATGTGATTCTCTCCAGAAAGGAATTTGAGAATGGCGAGAAATGAAAGTATGTTGATGCACGTATAAATGGACATATGGTAACATTTCTTTTGGATTCAGGTTCTGATATTAGTATAATTGACAAACAGACATGGAGGAAAATAGATCAACCAAAATTAACTGACACGAACAAAATTGACAGAGGTATTTCAGGAAAAACACTCAAATTTAAGGGTGAACTTAAGTGTAACGTTTCGTTTTGTGATAAGACTTTCAAGTCAAAAGTCTATGTATATAAAGGGAACAACTCCTGCCTTTTTGGCATAGATTGGATCATGCTATTTAATTTAGGGGAATTGCCTGTGAACTCTTTTTGTAATGAGCACCTGGGAAAAGAAAAAAAATTAAAACAGACAGAAAAATTCATGCATGATTTGAAAGATGAATTACACAGTATTCTCTGAAGGATTGCGTATGTGTTTGAAAACAGAGGTAAAATTTGAAATAAAAGAAAATGTTACACCAATTTTCAGACCTAAAAAAAAGGTTCCATTTTCTTCATTAGATTCTATTAACAAAGAACTAGAAAGATTGGAAAAATTAGGTGTTATTTCAAGAGTGGATCACTCAGATTGGGCATTGCCTACTGTATATGTTAAAAAGAAAAATTATAGAATTAGAGTATGTGCAGATCTTTCGACAGGTTTAAATGACTGTCGAAAAGACCACACTTCCCTCACTCGAGGACATTTTCTCAAAATTAAATGGAGATAAAATATACTCTAAAATAGATTTGTCAGACGCATACTTGCAAGTCAAAGTCGACAAAGAGTGTTCCAAGTATCTGACAATTAACACACATAAAGGATTATTTAAATTAAACTGACTTCCTTTTGGTTTAAAGGTTGCACCTTCACTTTTGCAACAAATGCTGGATACAATGCTTGCAGGGTTAGAATTTGCCATTGCTTATCTGGATGACATCTTGGTGAAAAGTAAAAATATGGATGAGCATAAAAAAAACACATAAGGGTTATCTTCAAGAGAATAGAAGAATTCGGATTCAAAGTGAACCCCAAAAAATGTGAATTTTTTTATGTAAAAAATTAAGTATCTCAGGCAGATTGTGGATAAAGATGGCAGAAAACCAGATCCACAGAGAAGTGAAGCCATAAGAAATATGCCTGCCCCAGACAACATGGCAAAATTGCAATCATTTTAGGTTTGGCGCAATATACATTCTAAAGATGTATGAATTAAGAGTGCTGTTAAACAAATTGTTGAAAAAGGGGGTTAAATGGTGTTGGTCCAAAGACTGTGAAAAAGCTTTTCAAAAAATTAGAAACTGTTTACTGACTGATTTAGCATTGGCGCACTATGATCCAGAAAAAGAAATACTTGTTTCTTCTGATGTTAGTGAATATGGAATCAGAGCAGTGCTACTTCACAAGTATGAAGATGGTTCAACAAAACAAATTGCACATTCTTCAAGGACTCTTTTGCTAGTAGAAAAGAATTACAGTCAGATTGAAAAGGAAAGCTTACCAATCATTTTTGCAGTTAAAAAATTCCATCGTTTCCTTCATAGTAGAATGTTTGCACTGCAAACTGATCATTTTTGGATCAAAGAAGAGCATTCCAACTCATATTGCAAACCAATTACAGCGGCGGGGTGTAACACTATTGAATTACCATTTTAAAATGGAGTACATCTCATGTAGAAATATGGGTCATGCAGATGGACTATCAAGGTTGATTCCAAAACATAATGAATCTTTGGAAGAAACTGTAATTGCGGCTTTAAAGGACACTGCCCACTAACATAACAGAAACATGGATACATCTCCTACACCAGCTTTGCTCATATGATTGAGATATTATTTGCCTTGAAACAGTACAAGGGAAAGAAAACCCACAAAGCGGTTAAGTCCAGAACCGAAAAAGAGAAAGTATTAGAAAGCTAAATTTTCTAAAGGAAAATTTCAGCTTAGGGGGAGGTGATGTAATCTGTCACCCCCATGAGTGACTACACTATAGGTAGTAACTACTTATAAGCATCTGTAAGTCAATGGATTACAAAGACTTGCTGGGATCTATTGAGTACGACTCGGACTTACGCAAGAACTGCCATCCGTCCAATAGTAGCACTCACTACTGGATTGACTTGCAATGACCTTGTGCATAACTGTTACCTTTATTCTTATTGTACTGGTTTTTACAATCATTGTTTTTCAAGTATATATTCCTATTAGTGCTAATAGGAATATATACTTGAAAAACCAAGGTGATATGCTGAGATAGCTATATTCGAGATTTTTCTGCTTGTACGATATTGTGCCTTCAGTTTCTTTGTTGAACTTTCAGAGCTTTTTTCTCACATTGATGCAAATGTGACTTGAGACATGATGTTCAGTCAGTGAAAAACTGTCTCAGAGATTTGGGCACATGTTTGCACAACTAATAAGATTAGTGTTCTATCAATTGGAAATTTATGACAACAAAAGAAAAGACTGAGGAAAAAAAAAAGGAGACAACTTACAGGTATGTAGACTTTTTCTAACCCAGATTTCTCTAAACGGTCATAAACATATTCAGTGATAATCTGAAAAAGAGAAGAAAGAAAAAAAGAAGCATGTGAAATTAGGCTGACAAAAACCTTTGTCAATAACTAAAACAAAATACAGTAAACACTTGATACTACAGATTAATGCTGAAAGCCATGAATCGGAATGTAAGCCAGAGGCCATTTTGTTTAATGTTAAAAATATATATTAAAAAACAGTATTATACAATATAAAATTATAATAAAGAATGTATAACACTCACTTTTTTGACAGTGTAATTATAAACATGTTTTGGTTGTGATTCAAAATCTCATCTAAATTCTATCATCAAGACCCATAAAAATAACATTTATTTTAGGCATAAAAAAACGTATTGGCTTTTTTTTTTTTATTCTCAAGGAAGATGATAAAGCCACTAAGACACAAGGGGTTACTGAGAATGTAAGAATCTGAGAAAAACATTATTGAGGAGAGACAATAAAAGAACAGGATTCAAGGAGACAGAAGACAACAATTGACATTGTGTTTAAATTTTTGAAGGTCACACTTGACAGGAACACAATAAACTGCAAGAGTATTCCACAAGCGAGAAGTGCAAGAGAAGAAACTATTTGTTCCAATTGCATAGGAATCACTGCAAAAAACTTTCCTCCACTCCAAATTTATAGACAAAACACACAGATGCAAGATGCATGCTGGGATTTCTTCCTAGCCAATAAGATAGATCACTTCTTGGTCTCATCTCACTTAGTTCTGTTCTTTCTTGTCTTGAAGCCAGAATACTGCAATAGCTTGTCTTTATCAGCTTTTGTGTGTTAACACTATTCTTAGTTTGTGAACCTTTTGTCATGTTCTCTTTTCTTTCGCTTGTTATTGCAAAGTTTGTCAATTTTGTTGGGCATTTCTGCTAAATATATTTAAACATGGCCAATTACTCTACACTATTAGCAAAGAACTTATGGTTACATCTACCAATTTCAACAGTAAAAAGATGAGACTGGTATGCCAATTTAGTACTGTGCTTAAATTCATCAAAAGAGTTACCAAAATGGAAATCTCATCAAAAGAATTACCATGAAAATATTTATAGAAAATGTGCAGGAAAGTTATGTTACAGTAGTGGGAAAGTGATTGAAGCTGAGATGCCAGGTCAGGATTGATAACATCGTAAATTCTTCTTTTTTTTTTTTAAAATTTTTTTAGATAAAGAAAAATAGAATTTACAATAGGGCAGTCCAAGCCCAGATAGTTTTCAAAATTTGGCCTAGCCCAACTTCTAATAAGAAATCTATGAAATCTAAAATCTGTTATAATATGGTCTGGTAAATCAATGGTTTACTGTAACTCAAATTGAAACTTCAGTTTGATTAAAAAGTAAGTGTAGACTTTCACATGAAGCTATCAGAATTTTAAATGCAAAATGTTTATGGTTTAAGAAATTCTTTTTTTACTAACTGAATCCATAGAAATACTACTTATTATCAGATCATACTTTTAAGGTAATCAAACACTTTTGGCCCAACAATGGATTTTAATTTAAAAGATAAAGAAATGATAAATAGAAAAGTAAATTATGGAAGTACAAATAAAATTTCCTATAATTCTATAAACTTTAAACAGAAAACATTAAATAAAAAAAAATCTTGATTTTTCTGTCTGGTTATTTCTCTTTTCACCTCTAATCTTCCTTACAATTTCATTGGTGGGATAAAAAATTAGAAAAACTTTGGTTCACTGTAATTATAATTCTCATATTATTTCTTTACAGGGAATGGAATACAGGTTCTATCTAAAGATTGGGAGAATCTGAACAGCATACATGAACCAAATGTTATACAGATTTTTGCATAAAATCTAGGAAAAGTCGCTAGAAACATTGCATTATGCTCATGATAATATTAGCTGTTTCCTTATAAGGAAACATTTGGCATTCATAAGACCTAACAGCCAGTGTTAGTGCTGGTTGAAATTTATAAAATCTTTATCCTAAAACAATTTTTCAGGAAAATAGGTTTAAGTCTACTGTCATTACACTTTCCAGTCTTCCTACTTAAACTTTTGTTTGAGGTAGTGTTGAAAAACAACATCTTGAGTATATCATTATTTTCTCTTTGAGTTACATGTGTTATCCATTTTAGTTTTTGCTGTTGTTGAAAGTCCTCAAGTGAAGCAGTTTTCGTTATTTGGTACAGCTCTCTATTTGTGATTCTATAGCACCAGTCCACAAGGTTCAAAGATGTAATGTCCTCACTAAAACCTACATTCTCCATTTGTTCAAACCCATTTTTAAACATTGATCGGAGAAAGTGGTTGTATACAATTGATAGTTTAGATATTCCTGAATGAGTTTGGTTCTATGCAGAACATAAAAATTCTCAATCTGATGAGGATATTTAAGAATATGACTTGAGTTTTTAAGTTAATATTTTGGCCTTGTAGCAACTTGCATTGTTAGGAAAAACTACTCCTAGCACAGCCTATTTAATTTCCTTATCTCCTATACCAAATTTGTTATAACTGATCCATACACTGAGGTATTTGAAGTGTTTAAAGAAGACAGTGAAAAATAATTTCTTTTATCTGGAAATTTTTTATGTGGTCAAATACCTTAAAAAGTATATGAGTAACATTTTATCTAATAGTAACATTTTTTTAAATGTATCTTTCCAACTATTTTATATTTTATAGACATTATTTCTTATGACTGTAAATGTTATTGAGTATACATGTTTTGGTAGACATCCCTGTTTTTATTTTTTTAACAATAAAATTAATGTCTACAGATCTAGAGATAGAATTGATTGAGAGATTTGTTTGTGTTTTTTTTTATTTTTTATATAGTTATCAACCTATTTGCAGGTTATTTAAAACCAGAAAATATTTTGGGATTGTAAGAATTTTTTGGAGATAATAATCATTTACTGATACAATCCTACTATTTAACCCATAGCTGGGGAGAGATTTAGATTCATACCTTTCCCAATCATATTTGTACATAAGTGAATATAAAAAACCTGACTGGAATTGGAACTCAATTCTTGGACTCCCAATTCCAAACAATTATCCATTACACCACCAACATACCCAAGCTTAGAGCATCTGATATTCCCAAGCAGTCACCCATCTAGGTACTGAACAGGCTTAATGTTGCTTAACTTCAGTGATCATACGAAAACTGATGCTTAAATGTGATATGGTTGTAAGTCTAGAGCAGTGTTTCTCAACCTCTTTACCCTTGTGAAATCCTAGAAATAGTTTTCATATTTCAGGGAAGCCTTGCATAAAAATTCCAAAAAGCCATATAGACATCGCTAAATAATACCTTATGGTTATTATAAATTTAATATAAGAGGTCAAAGCCTTTATTATAATAACCAAAGATTTTACAACAATATGCCATACGGGTATAGTAAAATTATGAATATAAAATTAAACAAAAATTGCTTAAAAATGCATTAGTCTTAAATTAATTTTTCTCACTGCAATAAACCATCAACCAATCTTTGGCATGAACTATTTTTATTAATAGATCAACACTTTATATTAAGAAAAGCTAGAACAATTATAATTTTTTTTTTTTTTTAAATAAAATCAGACCGTTATACAGAGTGCAGCAGAAATACCACCCATATAATGGTAAGACATTAGTGACAATAGTGTCTTTGTCTAGCTAATGTCATACCATTATCTGGGAATCTTCTCAATTCCTGGCTACCTTTCTCTCCCTGACTCTTGTTGTACTATGCAGCTCTGATCATGCGGTAGTATCTGTAAACATCTCTTTCTGCTCCACTACCAGCCAAGAACCTCCTACCAACAGAATATCTTTCAGTTATCAATGAGCAGACTGGGACTCATTCCATGATTTCCTTCATGGCATCCCTTGGAATGAAGTTTTTAATTATCCTGTTCAAAAATGTGCATCTGAGTTCTCCTCCTGGATGAAAGCTGGCATTGATGTTGTCATTCCAGCAAGGAAATACCAAGTTAAACTCTGCTCACCTCCTTGGTGCTGCATGCTTGGCTGCTATAGTGCACAGGAATCAATTCCTCTGGTTGTACCAGAGCGACACGTCTGATTGCAACAGACGTCTCTTTGCTCGTAATGAGTGCAATCATGTCCTCAGTGAAGTGAACTTACTGTTTGTTGATAGAATGAAACAACATATAGCATCTTGCATGTTCAGTTCTAGAGATTATTGGTGGCTCTGGAAGAGTGTACTGAACAACAGAGAATCCTCAATCTCTCTTTTATTCAATCAATTCGAAGTACTGACATCTACAGCAGATAAAGTTGAATGCTTTGCTTGGAAATTCTCTTCCAACTCAACACTCATTTGGAGTACCCACACCTGGTTTCTTCCACTAAAACAGAAGCTCTACTGAGTGATATGCCCATAACCCCATCACTGGTCTTGGACATCATTTCTAACTTCGACTCCTATAAATGACTAGTATTTGTCCTGAAAAAATGTGCTCCCGTGTTGGCTCCAGTTCTCTCCAACTATTGCCTCATGCTTTCCAGCTTGTTGAAAATCCTCCTCTGTATTTTCTGTTATTAAGAACTCTGGAGAAACCTCTGACCCCTCTATCACCTTGTTAGCCTCCTACCACTTTCTGGTAAAATATTTGAGACTTTAATCAATGCCGAAGTGGTTAAGCATCTTACCTCTCACAACCTACTCTGACAAACAATATGGCTTCCATTTTGCCTGGTCTACCGCTGATGTGTTTAGGGCCATTACTGAATATGTATATCAAGCTCTTGATAACAGTGACACTCAAGCTGTGGCTCTATATATCTCAAAGGCATTTAACAGGATTTGCTGGTCATCTATGTAAACTTCAGGGCTATGGTATTACAGGATGATTGCTTGATTTAACCCAACCATTCCTATCAAATTGTGAAATCTAGATCCCACCCTTTTACTGTTGAAATAGTTAAATGTAACTGCCACTTCTACTCAAATTGTTTCTTTTCTCACACTTCCCATCAGTGGAACTCCCTTCTGTTTGCATGCTTCCCTGAGAACTACAATCTGCAACGTCAATTGCCATCTTCTGTCGTCTTGAACCCCATTCATGTTTTACCCTTCCCTGAATCCCCCTATACCTAGTCTTTTCTCTCACTTTCACTATCTGTAACCACCTGTGTACTAGTGGCATTCCTGCTTTGCTTGGGGTGAAATGATTGAAAAAAAAAAAAAGAAATAAAAATATGTGGGAGGTATTTCTGTTACAACCTGTATTATAACAGACACTATCATAATTCCATTTCTTTAGAATAGCTGTTCTATGAGTTGCAACCACTTGAAAGAGTTGTCTGTACTTGATGGCAAATCAATAATGCTTCTGTAACCTGATCAAAACATGCAACTCATCTACTCATTGTGGTAACCATAGATCTGCTAGGATTGGTCAATAAGCAAGCACCATTTCTATGCAGTATCTGTATCACAGTTCCTATGCAAATTTGTTAACTGTGCTGCTGAGGCTAATCAACTGCATTTCTCCAGACAGAATCATATCAACAGACAAATCCTACCAGAGGTCTCTTATTTTACTGGTCTGTTCTCCTACAGTAGCTAGGATTTTATAAGCCAATAGTAGAAATACACTTTAAGTTTGTTTAAAAACTAACCAAATTTTTTTTTACTTAGATGTGCATCATGAAGTAAAAATCAAATGTGGAAGAAAAAAGTTTAGGAAAAAAAATTCCTTGATTAATATTCTAAGCAATACTCTAAAAACTTAAGACTTGAAGAATAAGAGAATTTTATGGTCAAGACAACGATGTTAAAATCAGCCAGCTTTATTAAACGATAGAAATTAAGTTGAAAATAAAATAAAGAATTTCTAATCTAATGAAGAAACCACTTTTCTAATGTTTAATCATCAATTTTGTTATCTTTGGTACAAAGTGGATTGGCAGTTTGAAAGATTGTGTTGTGCCAATGTTCTTGAAAATCTGCTTTATTAATCCTGCACAGGGCAGTTCATGCTATGCTTGCAATGAAAAAGAAAAAAAAAAAGAATAAAAAAGGAAAAAAACCTTACCTCCCCCAGAGCCTCATAATGTTGCTGGTTGTATGCAGCATCATCACTTACATTGAACTCAAATGGCTTGTTTGTTTCAATGTGACGCAATTGACCGTCTGGAAAATAAAATAATTGTGTGCATATATAAAACACAATGTGTATATACATATATATATCTTGTGTGTGTGTGTGTGTGTGTCACAAGGAGAGTCTACTATACAGAGAGGAAAATTGTCCATCTGTGATATTGGCCCTTTTCATGACTTATTAGGTAGAGTCATAAGTAATTTCAACTAAGACACAAGGAGTTACTGAGTGTGAGAGAATATGAGAAAAAGAAAACATTATTAAGGAGAGAGAACAAAAAAAAGAGGAATTAAGAAGAGAGAAGATGATGATTCATATTGCATTTAAATTTTTGAAGATCAAAGTTAACTGGAAAGCAAGAAGCTGGAAGAGAGTTAGAAGTGCAAGAGAAGAAACTGTTAGACTCAACCTAATATTTAATATATTGAACTTTCTGTCATTTTAAACTTGATAAATATCATAGTTTCTTCAACCTTAGCTTATTTTTAACTTTCAGATAAATAGTAATTTTGTAATTGTATTTCATTTATATAAAAAACTCATAAGTTTTTGATTCTATGGATAATAAATAAAAATACATATACTACAAGCAAGAAGTTTGGGGCCACCCTGCATAAAAAAAAAAAAAAAAAAAAAAAAAACATATCACACACCTTAAAATGAGTTATTTTTGTATTTTTTTAAAGTAAAAGATAAAATTTCAGTAAAAACAGTGTAAGCACTTAACTATAAAAAATTATTATACAACAGGACATTTTGTTCTTATCAATAAAACCACCATCTGCCTTAATTACTGCTTTATAAATTCTTGGTATTCTTTCCAACAGTTTTTGAAAAAAAAAAAAAAAAAAAAAGAGAGTAGATGGCAGACCTTTCCAAGCATTTTTCAAGCCCTGAAAAAGTTCACTCTTACCCTGGGTATTCTCTTCAAACTCTTCTATCCAATTTATGCCACACTAATAGGAGAGAGATTAAGAGATTGAAGAGGCCAAGTTATAATTTCCAAATTTTTTTTCCTTGTTTTTTTTTGACTTAGGTAATTTTAAACTGAACTGTCCTGATATTTTACCCATATCAAACTAGCAAAGTATGGTATCACAAATCTGATTTGGTCATTATATCACTGGTGTCTTCTCTTTTGATATCCTCCTAAGCTGCTTAAGGTCCAAGCATGTATTTATTTTGCTTAATAATTAATCTAGTTCTGGAGATAGCCTAGTAACAGAATTTAAATTTGAATGTAATGTTAAACTTCTGTCAAATTTTTTGTTTTTAAATTTTTTTTCAATCTTTTTGCATGCCTAAAGAAAAATTTATTCAGGTTGAAATCTCAGTAAATACTAAAAATTTAAAAAATTTTTTTTCCAGATAATTCTGTCTTCTGAAAGAGGGTCTGAACCTGCAGTAGGTTATTGTCAGGAATATTCAACTTCTACTGACAGTGCCTGTTATTAAAACATTGTGTTCAATGTGCTGGTTTTGTGGCTTGGAGTTTAAGCACCAAACACTCAAAGTGTACTGTTAAGAGGCTTGTAGAAGTCGCAGTAAGAGCAGTCATTAAAAAAAAATGCTTTTGCAACAATGTACGTTAATCTTTTAAGGCCAGAATTGTCCAAATGTACCAGAAAGTTTCACATGCTTACAGTTTGGAGGCGCCTGCAACTGAGTAGCACTGCAATATGCAGTAGACACCTGTGACATCAACTGGAGGCACTAGAAATCTACATCTTTTCTAAAGTTGGAGATTTCCAAAACCATATCTCAGAACCAGGGAGTTAATGGCCAGCACATAAAATATATTTAAAAATATCTTAAATTGCCTTGTGCATGATAAGCATTTCGCACTAGAATTTGAGTTTTAATTATAAAATCCTCCATTTCAATGGTTTTCTCATATAAGAAAAACTGACTTACCTTCATTAAATTCATATTTGAATTCTTCAAGTGTCTTTGGAAATGTAATAGTTTCCTTTTTATTCTCACCTAAAATTTAAAAATAATAATCACAAAATAGATATATAATCATAAATATTGTATTTGATGACAAGGAAAAAACTGACAATCTTCTGCGTTTTTGGTAGGTTAATAAACCAAGTTGCAGAAACACCTGCATATCCACTTTAACTGATGAACCAAGAATAAAATATAAATGATTAAGTTATGATTATAAATTCAAATAATACAAAAATATAAAAAAGAAATTAATATATGATTATGGATGAATCATCAGCTAAATATTGCTTTTCCTTAAATATTCCTTACCAATTTATATATGGCAGGAAATTTAACACACACACACACACACACACACTTAAAACTATTAAAAGATACAATTTTCGCAAAATACATGTTTTTGATGAACAGGAGGGGGTCATCAGTGATGTGATATTCTTGGGTTCCTCAAGAATTTTGGAACTCTCAACATTGTATTCTCTCCCCCAAGTGACCGAATCAGGGCTAATCAGATCCTGATTCTCCCCACCCAGCAACAGGCTTTTTACAAACTCCATTTTGATATTGATAATTTTTTTTTACCATTAAGCAGTTTCGTAGTTTTATGTTTTGGTCATGTTACTCTTAGACAATGGCATTTGAGTTCTGCTTGACTGCTATCTTTATATGAGTTTTCTAGCCTTTAGCCAGAGTTTGGTGACAATTTAATTTACTAGGAAAATAATGCACTGGCTGTGATAAGATTGTTTTTGTTTTTCTCAAATCAAAAAAAGAGAATTTGTTACTCTATTTTTCTTGGTAAACATTGTCTACACACACACACACACACAAAATATAATGAAAAAAAAAATCTTAATGTTTATGTTAAATAAAGCTATTATACACCTACTAGATAGTGTCCAATTTGAATTAAACAACCATTCCTCCTACGAACAAATGGCTGGTTTGTATGAAATAATTATTTATATGCAACCCAGTGATTGCCTTAAACAAAACAAACATTTATTCACAAACCAATGGCTAGTATAAATAAAATGATTATTTCTCTACAAGTTAATTTACCAAAACTTAAGTTTAATGGCAAATTAAACTGATAAAACCATCAGCTGGGTAATGGAAAAAGAAAAACATTACTTATATAAAAATAAAGGGGGAGGGGGACTCGCCAGTGCACTAAATAAAAGTACATGCCAACACTACCAATAATTCATCTCTATCCTTTGTGACTGATTTGTGCCTATCCTAGACACAAATCAATGGCAACATCAGCACCTACAAGAGATGCCTATTCCCCCCCCCATCCAAATAAAATAATAATAAAAAAAACTTACATAATGGCTAGCCTAAATGAAATGATTATTTAACTACAAGTTAGTTTAATAAACGAAACAACTATCACTATGTATACAGACGGGGGATGGGAGAAGGAAAAGATTACCAGTAAAAAACAAAAAAAAAACACACACAATGAAGGAGAGGAGAATTTATCACTGTTTTTCCCCCCCAATAAAGGACTTGCCACGACAACATTATTCCTAATTCACATCTATCCCTCAATTTAAGAGACAGACGCAACTCAATATCATCTTATCGGTGACTACTTCACTGACAAGTATCTACGAGAGAAGCATACCCCCCTCCTCCCAAATATTATGGATGAAAAGGTAGCTCTAAAAACAATACATGATCTAACAAAACATTAACGAGATAGGTTGATACAACAACTATCCAAATTCATGGCATGGGTAAGATTACGACAGTAAATTTAAATCTTATTCCTTAATTCACATGCTACCTCTCTTTATCCATAACCACTTTGCTGTTTTCTCGGCAATCTGATACATTTTAGATTGCTTTATTTTTCTTATTTCCTGTCTTTGATTAAGGATCTTGCAATAAATCCTCTACTTCAATTGGTGTGCAGCTTGTTTTCCAGGTTTTCTTTATGCATCCTTCCACTAACTCTTAGTATTATTTTCTTTTTCTTTCTTTTGCTTCTTCTATGTTGTCATCCCAAGCCAGTCAGTTCCAACACAATTATTTCTTTTGTTTGGGCGTAGGGTTGTGTCTACTGTGTGATAGGGAAATTTCACTTGGCTCCCCAGATCCACACTCATCTGCCAGTCATCAACTGAAGAAAGCATATTGGCCATTTCTTTTCATTTCTGTGATGGTTTCTTCTTTCTGGCCTTAATGAAATTTATAGTGCATCTGTTCGGTTTTAGGCTGTTGGAGTGGATCGCAATGTTTGCAATTGTATCTGCAATTGTCTTTAATATCTATGTTAATGTGGGGCTCAGCAATACATCATATACTGCCTGCACCAAAAACTTTCGTTGGTTATAATGGGCGTGCCATATGTCTGACCATTTTATTCTCTGCTTTGTCATTTCCTCCCACCTCGTCCAGGCCCCTTGTTGGCTTAAGTTGACCATCTTAGTCATTCTTCTTTCTTCTACTCCTGCTTGAATTTCTTCTTGTATAAGGTGGTTTCGCTCCTTTCCTTTGATCGTTTCTATTTGTAGTCTGGGAACGTAACACAAACTTGCCTGTCCTTAGGGAACTGCGCCTACAAGCCTTGCTTTGTCACAATCACTATTCTGTCACGGTTAGTTCACTTGTAGCATTCCATTTTCTGCCTGATTGGACCTCAATGCCTGCCTCCCTCACTTTTGGGTCAATCAAGTCTTTATATTGCATCTCCATTCTTGTTCTACCAACTATATGTTCTTCTACTAGACTGCTGAATGGGAGTTGTAATACACTGGATCTTCTATATAGGGCAGAACTACTAAGACATCTGGGAAGATTGAGCCACCTTCTCAGATATCCACCAATATTCCTCTCCATGCATTCTACTGTTGATATTGAAAATTTGTAGATTGCCAGTGGCCACAGGACTCTCAGCAGAATTGCATGTTAGTATATCCACACTTTGAAGTGACTAGGTAATCCAGATTTATCGACCTTACTTAGCCAGTGCCTTCTTTTTGGAGTTTAATGAATGGAAAGATTATCCAAATGTCTGTTGGCTCTGAGCTCTTTTAGCTAAACTGTTAGCCTTTTTATGACAGTGGTATAGCAAAAAAACAAAAAACAACAACAAAAACTTTGGTTAATGTTAACAGTTCAGCTGAAAGTGCTTAAAACCCCAAAACTTTTGGTCAATTTTTACATTCATTAAGTCCAGAAAAACACTTGTACATAAGCACACGCATGAATAAAATAAACAGAAGTATCTTGCCAGTCTTGTTCAATGCAATGTGTGTGTGTGTGTGTGTGTGTGTGTGTGTATATATATATATATATATATATATATATATATACATATATATTTATATATATATATATATATATATATATATATATATATATCTCTGACACATTTCATTTTCTGAAAAATTAACATTTTTTTAACTTCTGTTTATAATTATTTGTTGCTAAATAAAAACCTTACATTTGCTTTGATTAAGTCCATCAGAGGACAAAACATGTCAGCTAAGATAAGTTTTCTTTTTGCCTTTTTTACAAATATATTTTTTACTTATACCTGAATTTTTACATACATAGTATATAACATCAATAAAAAGTGCATAAATTATTTTTTTTTTTAACTTAATATAAAAATAACAAAAATGAGAAAAATCGACAGACATTTGTTGCTAATACCTCCTGATAAATGGGTCAAACAATTACACAAAGGTTCATTTACAAAACTCAGGAGTAGATGTGCTGAATATAATATCAATCAGCTAAGTGACAAATTTTATATTTGTATTAATCATATATATATATATATATATAAAACAAAAGACTATATATAAGACACAAAGTGTTTGCAAATACGTTATAAAAGAGAAAAAAAGAAATGAAGAGAAAAAGAATATTTGATCCAAATAAGACTAAGATGATCAGTCTCACATACCTAGCTCAATGGATTGAATTGTAAACCTTAAGATCTCCATTGCAATGATCTATGCACCAAGCTCTTCTCTAGTCCAAGTATGATGACAATGTGTTAAGAACAAATAAAACTGGAGTCTTTGGTCCCTAGTATTGACAGTAAAGCAGCAGTTCACATGAGCTTGTTAATTTGTACTTGGATTTTATATGGCTGCTATGGTGCAGATGAGAGAGAAAGAGAGAGAAAAAAAAAAAAGAAAGAGCCAATTTGTCCATTTGATAGAACAGCCTGTGTTGGTTGCCTACAAGATTCTATCAAAGTTTATAGCAGCAAGCTTGTACCTTTGTAAATAATGCAGAACATAGCACAACTATAAATTTGTTGGGACAGAACCAAATGACAAATAAACCATGTAACGTTTCTAAATCTGCAGTAAAATTAATGATTAATGATAACTTGGCAATACTGATAGCAAAGTATTGCTCAGAGCTTATAAAGGTATAAACTTCAACTTGGGAGTGCTGGGTAGGTGAAGTTTGTTTTTGGTTCTGAAAAAGTATTATTATTATACATTTTCTATAAGCTGTGTCCCTTTAGGATGTGGGTGATCATGGCACTCCACATCTTCCTATCCTTTATAACTCTTAGTAATAATGGTCTTTCTACCATCCCTCCTGCTCCTTATTCTACCACCCATTTGCATAAGATTGTCTGTTCCCTTTGCCTTCAAGGTAATGTGAATATCAAATTTTTCAATCCCTCCTTTCTTATTACGTGCCTCAGAAATTTCAGCTGCCTCTTTCTGATTCTAAGTACAAGTGCCCTTTTTTGTTTGAATTTTCCTTAAAACTTGCTTACATATCCCATCCATGGCATTCTCAGCATGGTTCTGTAGAGCCACATTCATGTTGCCTCCAGTCTCCTCTTTATCTGTGAGGAAAATGTCCAGCATTCATTTGAGGATTGATATTACATAGCAGTTTAGTTCAGTACTTATCTTTTTAAGTGCATCTTTCTGCTGTTTTCAGTGTCATAGTTTTCATTAAAATACTTCCTACACTGTACTTTCTTTTGATTCTGACATCTTCAATTTGTAGTTTGGATCTTCAATTGATGGTTAATCCTTTTTTCTCACTTTTCTTTACTACCTTGTCTAAGAGACCCTGTAGTTTTCTCTGTCTGCTATCAATACAGTGTCATCTGTATACTTTATATTGTTAAGATTGTGCTCACTGATACTAAACCCTAGTAGGGTCTCCAGCTTCCTTAGGATAGCCTTGCCGCAAAAGTTGAATAAATGGTGAAAAGGCATATCTTTGTCTTACATTATGTAGCGATATGTAAATTAGGTTCTGTATAACTTATGGATTTGTTTTTGGCCTCAGTAGGATATAATATGAAAAAAAAAAAAATCAGCATCATGGTCTATCCCGAAGTGTTGGAAGAGCGTGTGAAGAAATTGCAGCTG
This sequence comes from Acanthosepion pharaonis, assembly GCA_903632075.3. Taxonomy (NCBI): domain Eukaryota; kingdom Metazoa; phylum Mollusca; class Cephalopoda; order Sepiida; family Sepiidae; genus Acanthosepion; species Acanthosepion pharaonis. Next base: position 32,769 of record CAHIKZ030003422.1, read on the forward strand.
TCATAAAAGTAAATGTATGACTTAAAAAAAAGAAAAAAAAAGAAGATTGGCCAAAGCGGAAAGAACTAAATTTCTCATAAGTAGACAGAGACCAGATGAAACTATTGTGCAATATGTATAAAGACTGAAAGAATTGTTGAGATATTGTGAGTTTGAAAGAATGGGTTCAAAACAAATATCTATCAAAGACGAGCTAATTGTGCAAAGACTGATTGAAGGAATGTTTGACAACTTATATAAGCATAAAATTTTAGAGCAGCTTCACGCTCATAATATGAATCTGGAAGCATGTGTGGAGTTCTTACAAACAGTTGGAATTGATTCAAAAATTTAAAGCCTCCAAAGGCAGCATGGAGACTTACAGTGCTACTTAAAGCTTAATTGTATGCAGATATTGTAAGACAGAACATGAAAAGAGTAAAAATAAGTGTCTGGCCTTTGGGAAATGGTGTTTTAAGTGTAAAAAGAGGAATCATTTCCAGATGGTATGCAAATATGAAAAGTGAGTGGAGAAAGTGGAAAATACAGATCCTCTGATTGAAAGTACAGAAGTATTTGAGATAAAAGCACAAGATAAAAGTAGGGAAATAGTGAAGTTGAATGGAGTAACTTTACTCATATAGGTGGATACTGGAAGTGATGTTATGTTGATACCAAGGAATTTTTGAGAAAAAATGAATAGACCAAAGTTAAGGAAAATAATCTCCAGTTGAAACAGTTCAATGGATCAATCATCAAAATTTTAGGATGCTTTGAAGGCACGATTGAGACAAAAAATAGACTCAAAATAATATCCACAACAGTGGTGGAAAACATCAAAAGCCACATATTGACATATTAAGAGTGGATGCATCAAAGCTAGTAAATTCCATGAAGTCTTTAGAACTGGATATGGGATTATTAGGGGATTACAAGGTCAGTATTCAGCTTAATAGAAAGAAAGCAGTCAACCCATATATTTTCAAGCCTCAAAAGTTCTTGTTCACATACTACCTTTGGTGATTGCCAAGCCAAACAAAATGGTGGAACAGGGAATATTAGAAAAAATCAGGTAGGGTGGTAGCAGCTGGGCTTCACCCATTGAAGTGATACATAAGGCCAATGAAGATTTAAGAATTTGTGGCGATTATAAGGTGGGCGTGTATCAGCAAATCTGTGTAGATTCATTCCTGTTGCCAAACACTGAAACAGCATGCCATGAGTTTGCTGGTATGAAATGTCAGCAAATAATCAGATAAAAATCGATAGTAAGTTTCAAGAAGTCACCACAATGAATACCCCTATTGGATTACTAAGATGGACTCATCTAGTGTTTGGAGTAAAAACGTAAAGTTACATTTTCCAAAAAGCCATTGAAAAAGTTTTAGAGAGAATTAAAAATGTAATTGTACACTGTGTGCCAAATTATTATCAAGATAACTTTTTTTCTAATATTTCAAAAACCGTTCAATCAATTTATACAAAATTTTCACACAATGTTGGCAAACACTGACCTGCGCAATCACTGAAATTTTCGTACTGATCTGCAAACAAATGTAAACAAACTGGCACCATATTTTTATCAGCACAGTGATTTGAGTGTGCCAAATTATTAGAAAGGTTTAGCAAAATTCCCAGAATTGAGCAAACAAAATATTTATTAATGTTGCACATGAATGTTTATGATCAAAAGAAGCTAATAAATAAGATAATCAAACAAATAATAAATACAAACAAAGGCACAGTTTTAAACAAATTAATAGGGAATGTGCTTTCCCTGCTTTGAAATTACTTGAAGAAGTTGACGATCCATAGAATTTGTTAATTGTAGGATGTCATCTGCTGTAATGCGGTGAGATATGTCAAGAATTGCTTCCCACAACTCAGCATTGCTCCTGAATTGTCGTCCATTGGCATACAGTCTTCGCTTCATGATGCTCCAAAGGTTTTTGATTGGATTTAAATCCTGAGAATTTGCTGGCCACTTCATTTTTCGAGGTCCATCGAAGCCTAACTGTTTCAAATATTCAGTAGTCTTGTGAGCAGCATGTGAGGGAGCATTATCTTGCATAAAAACAATGGCTCTTCTGAAGGTAACTCTTTGCCTTTTCATACACAGTTCAAGATGCTCCTTCATAAATGCTATGTATGCATCAGCAGTCATTTTGACGCCATCTGGTACTCTCCATGGGCCCACTAATGTTTTTCCAATACCACCCCAGATCATTATGCCTCCACCGCCTTGTTGGCGTCTCAAACGCTGATGGTGATTCTGTCCGTTCATTACCCAGCCTTTGCACCATTTATCTGGCCCATCAAGTGTTGCTCGAGTTTCGTCTGTGAACAAAACTTTAGAGAAGTCAATTTTCATATTGTCCTTGGCCCATTTCAATCGATTTTGAATGTGATGTCTCGTGAACGGAGGCTGTGATGTCTCGTGAACGGAGGCTTTGGTACAGGTTTGACTGTTGTTGATATTTCCCTCAGATACTGACACCGAGTACTTTTAGACACAGTAGGATCCCCAATGCGACTGAAAAGCTCTTGACTGGTAAGTCCAGGGTTCTTCGTGGCCTCTCGTTTAAGTTGTGACATGAGACAACGTGAAATAACCCTTGGCTTGTCTTTATCTGCCCTTTTGTGTATTTGTGTAGGGTCGACGGTGAAATTTCTAGGTTAGATTTACCTTTTGAGAGTTCTGAGGTGATAGTTTTCTTTTCAGCATCACTTAAACTGCTTTTACGGCCCATCTTTTCACGAAATTCTTACACTTTTCTAATAATTTGGCATGCTCAAATCACCGTGCTGATAACAAATATGGTGCCAGTTTGTTTACATTGCGCAGATCAGTACAAAAATTTCAGTGATTGCGCAGGTCAGTGTTGTCAACATTTGTGTGAATTGATTGAACAGTTTTTGAAATATTAGAAAAAAGTTATCTCGATAATAATTTGGCACGCCGTGCATATCAGGACAACATTGGCATTGGTTTGCACAGTAAAAAAAAAAAAAAAGGTTCAAAAGTAAAATGGAGCAAGTTTTGAGAAAATAAAATATCATGAGTATGAAAATTAATCAAATTAAATGCAAGTTTAATTGAAAAAAAAATAATTCATACAAAACACCACCTTACCACCCATAGTCAAATAGAACTGTGGAGAGAATGGTTCAAACGATAAAAAATAAATTAAAAGCATTCTGTCCAGTGGATTGTGATATAGAGTTATTTACCCAGACTAATACTAAGTTATGGAGCTATTCTGCATGCAGGCAGAAGACAAAGCCCATCTGCATTGATGATAAAGACAAATAAGAGATCTGATTACCATGTCATTTGCAACGAATAAAAGTGTGTGGTACAGAAATGACAAGTTCTGAAAAGGCAAATTTTGTGGTGTAAAAGGACAGGGCATACAAGCCCACAAAGACCAATTTAGAACCACAAGAGTGCATGAATTTATGGAAGAGGAAGAACAGGTGACGCAAGAAAGGATGAATGAATCCAGTATTGAGAGTGATCAGGAAAACTACCAGAGATATGAAAGTAAATTACAGGAGAGGAAAGAGAGAATGAGTGTATCCAGTAGTAGTGAAGAACAATCTGGGGATGAGAATGATTAGAGGTATCATGATGATTCAAATGAAGAGAATCAGTTAAGACCTAGATCTCATATAAAAAAGAAATAAAGAGACTCAATCTGATTGATTGGTTGGTTGTAGAAGCCAAAGATTAACTAAAGGTATAAAGCCTCTTAAGTTCAGGGAGGTGTAGTGATATGTAAATTAGGTTCTGTATAAAAGACAGCATCACTATACCTACTTGTACATAAGCACACGCAAAAAAAATAAACAGAAGTATCTTGCCAGTCTTGTTCAAGTATACCTACTTGAGAGTTATCTTCTCTTGACAAGTCTACATCTGTCAGAGAGAATACCTATCATAACACGTTCCTTTCTATTTTTGTGTATTTTCTGGATTATTCTAATATCTTTCGTAAATAGATCAAGTATTCCAAATAGTTCTCTCTGCTGTGCCCTATCAAATACTCTTGCATAATCTATGAAAGAGGTATACATCTTTCTGCATCATGGTGGAGTAATGGATAGCAGCTTGGATTGAGGAATCGGAAAGCAGATTTTGAATTTCATTGAATCCATTACATTCACTTACATGCTAATACCATTGGGAAAGGTATGAATACTCTTCTCTTTCACCCCAGCTATGGGTAAATAAGACAGACTGGGTTCTATAGCCTTGGATAGCAACTGGTCTACCACAGAAAGAAATGGCAACCTATTGCGAGAAAAAAAATCTGCCTCATCGGTCATGTATCGAAAGATACATGATCGCCTAAGCGTGTATCACACATGGCAGATATCCGAGATATCACTCTGATCATAAATATAGCATTTCTTGCTTCAGTGTCCTTGACAAAATCATACTGTTCTTGTCTTATTTCCAGTCTAATTGTTTCATGTTTTTCTCATTAGAATGTAGATTATTAGATTTTTGTTAGAAACAAAGAAGAGAGTACTGAACTGTTTTGGTATATCTGTTTTCCTATATGGCCCTGAATGCTGGACAATCTCCTCAAAGAAGAGGCTTGAGGCAACAGAAATGTGGTTCTACAGAAAGATGCTGAGAATACCATGGACTGAACATGTGAGCAATGATGAGGTTTTAGAGAAAGTGGAGGGTGTGTGTGAAAGGAAACATACTTAATATCAGGAACTGGCAGTTGATATTTCTGGGGCACATAATGAGGAAGGAGGGCTTGGAAAATCTGATACTCACAGGTCAGATCAGGGGAAAGAAGAAAACAGTGTGAAACATACTTGATAGTAGCACAGGGTTTGGGAGAAATAGCAAAAAGACAAAATTTATTAATCGCTACAATGGACAGGAAGAGGTGTAGCACCATGATCGCTTATGTTCTGAAGGGACATGGCACATAAAGAAAGAAAGAGATATGTGGCTCAATCAGTTGATTGTGTGATGGAGCTTGCATTTATTTGCATCTAGCATTTTAGGTAGTTCTATGAAGATGGTTCTAGTATGGTCTTCCAGTATGTTGCCACTGTCATACATTTCATTTATTATTTTTGTGATCTTGTCAATACTGAAATCATCCAAGGATAAGAGCATTTCTATTATGATCTCATTTGCTCCTGCTGCTTTGTTCCTGTTCATCACTAGTACTGATCTGACTTCAGACTTTAATATTTCCAGTAATTCCAGCATAATTTGTTAGTATGAAAATTTGCTGTGCAAAAATTGGTTGGATGCACACAGGAAAAGAAAGGCGGGCAAAGGTAGTATGAGTACAATAGTTTCACTAGGCCAAACAAATCCACACTTCTCTCTTCGTCTTGATCTCCAATATGCCACTCCCTGTCAGAAGTGAAAGGCGAACTACTGTTGAATGAGCGTACCATGCTTTTATGCACCTGACCCAGCCAGTACTCAGCCAACGAGTGCCCAGAACCAGCCAATGAAAATGGCTACAAGTGACACCACCATTTCCACCAGCACAAAGCGCTGCCTGATTCACCGTCTATCTGAAGCTCACTGACTCGCCATTTCCACACTCCCTTGCAAAACATACATGCGACTCTGGCCCCTTTTGGGTCCCTGAGTAAGTCACTGCTATATTCCTCACTAATCTGATCACGGCTGATGCATCCCAGGGCAGGTCTCTTCTGTCGGGTACTCCTTCCAAGAGGAACAACATGAGTCTCGTTCTCAGATGAACTACAGCCTGGAGTATCATCAGGTGCTCCAGCATTGGTCTTTGAACTGTTGGTATTGAAGGAATCACCTGGTGAATTAGATTTTAAATACACAAATCATTCACTCTCCTCTGTGCTGCTATCAGAGCCTGGTGATGGATATGATCCCAGAAAAAGGGCGTAAATTCTTCACGTGACGTGGCATTAACGATCCATACTGACAGCGGACTGATTACTTGGGTTACACAGCCTATTTTGGATTTGGTCGTGCATCTACTGTGTGGAGACTTTACCCAGACAATGTCCTCTTCTTTCTTTGCTCCTTGAATGTTTTGCAGTGCAGATGATGGTGTGGTATCGTTGATTTTTCGTATCTGGATGTGGTACCTATGTAGCATGATGGCCGGTGCTGTAGAAGCTGAAAGAGTGTTCTTGGGCGTGACACTGTGCCAATAGACCGCCTCTTCGTCTTGATACTTCCAATTCCCAGCCGGTACATGGGTGCATCAGAATCTCAAGTGTACACCCAGCTATTTAAAAATTTCTTAAAGTTCTTGTAGGTTATCAGTCAATATTTCAGCTGGTGGGCCCTGCTCATAGAAAATTGATTCCAGCTGACAAATGACACTAGCAGCTGCCATATTGCGAATTGAGAAGGACTGCAATCAATGAGTGTTAGAAAATGACTGCCTCTGCGGGTCATGTCCATCACTGATCTACTCCAAGTTAATTTTACACCTAGTGTCCCCTTCTTCCAATGCACCGGTGCTAGATCAATTGAGTGTCAGGCTTTGACAACAGATTCAACAAGTTTTCTAAACACTAATGGGTCAACACACCTGGCAAAGTGTAAGGTCCTTGGGTGGTATACACTGGTCATCTGGTTCTTGTTCAATCTACTCTCCACAATGGTGCAGCCTTTTGGCAGTGGCTCTTCTCCATGCCTATGTAAATCCAACCAGTACTTGAGTCAGGCAGTCTGTGTGGTTTAGACAGGATTTCAACAGTGTCACATGCATTGTCAAGGTTTATTCCTCCACCAATACTTGCAATGTCTCTAAGTGCTGCCTTACCTGCATCTCACCAGCCGCCTTTGTGTTCACCTGTGCCTTCCCAGTTAGGGTGCCTGATATCCATGCATGTCGAATCTGTAACCGAATGTAACACCAATGTTCGCCATTGAATGGCCAGATTTACACCTTTTATTGCTGCATCGAGCTCAGCCAAATTGATATACTTGGCATCTTCAGCTGGACACAACCAACTAGCATCCTCCACAATGCTCCCATTTACTTCTAGTGCCACTCCTGTAACCATAGAACTGGCATCCACCCAAACCTTGACCTCACTACCATCAATGCATCAGTCTCTTTTCACGGGATCCATCCTGTGTAACTTGGCCACTGTTTCTGTCAGTATGCAATGGAGAGAGGAGACATCCTTGACTTCATCATTCCATCCATTAGTCACTGCAGTCACCTGTTGCTTCATAAATGCAGTCGCCACTCTGAGCCAGCCACACACACAGCAAAATGACCTATAAGTTTCCCCTCACAGGAAAAAGATGCCCTGACAGCTGATGATCTGTGGAATGTCTGGGACTTCATTTCCCCATTTCCAATGAAGTATGCCGTCCTTCCCCCAGACCTGCAGACCCAGGACTTTGGCTCCGTCTTCCAATTGCTCTGGGTCTTAACAGATGTTCCCATAATCAGAGAGATGCTGCTGTATGTGCACTGCAGAAACCAGTTTTTCATTGATGAAAATGTTGTTGATATATGCTGACGTGGCACTCTTAATCGCCTGATCTTGATTTACTACTGAATCGATGATAGCTCTCATGATGAGTGGCGCCACATTTAACCCAATTGTGTAAGGCAAAAATCGGTGACCCTTAAAAACCAGTCTGAAAGGGCCATAACACCTTATTAACATTGATTTGCAAATAAGTCTTTCTTAGGTCCAAAAGCAATATGTCAGCTCCTCATCTAAGCTTCTTTGTGCACACGTCCACATCAGCAGTGAATGCCTCCACAAATTCATTCAATCTGCAATAGTTGAGCACTGGCTGGACCTTCTTGTGCTCTTGTACAATCACCATCAAAGGAATCAAACCCTTGGGTGGGACAAGATCATTTTTGGGATATGGCAACAGCCATCCATTTTGTTGCCACGATAAAAGTTCTTCCTTATACACATCCCAAACATAAGTGGGCACTGTGTATTCTTGTACCTTATTTTTCAATTCACTGAGTGCGTGATCACTCGCCCATTTCCATGAGGTGGTCCATACCTTATTATTGTTGAATGTTACGCTAAAGTCAGGCTCGTCAATAGAAATAGCAGCACACAGGCTTAGGCTTTCATCAGGAAAGTGCATTTCACCTGATCTGATTAGGTGCACGCCTCCGAGCTCCCTGATTGCGTTGATCTTGAGAATAAGATCATATCCCAACAATTGTCTATCAATGATCAGGGCCTCAATAGTCACAATGACAAGCCTGCCTGATGCCCAACTTGATTTTGCTGTACCCATGGCACTTCTCCCATCAACCGTTAATACTTTCACTTCCTTCTGCCTCCAAAGTGTCTGTGAGCACCCAGAGCAGCACATTTCTGTCCATTGACAAATACATCTACAGCAGGCAGTTCTCGTTTCTGTAATTGTTTGGGAGTGAGTCAGTCGTTCACTTTTGAACCGACTACTCAGTTGAACTCTCTTCCTACGGACGGGAGGAACCCGAAGGAGGCTCCTCAAGGCAGGAGTCTCCTTTCTGTCCCCTCTAAAATCGCCATGATATCAAATATACGGGTTCAATGGGCATATTACCGGGCAGCCCATGGGCCCGGAATGCCCACAAAAAAAAGGCCTAGTGCCACATGACACCCTCGTGTATCGTAATTGTTTGGGAAGACAACTTCTTCCCTCAAGCGTTTCCCTGATATGTGCACTTTGATAATATATGCCTGATCTTGTTGCATTTAAAAAACCTCATCTCACGGTGAGTCCTTCACGCTCGATCATTCATCCTTTCTGAACACCTCTGCATATAATGTCTGGCTATATTGTTAGGACCAGCTGCATGAGTTAATGGGAAGAACTTCCTTGTCTGTACACATTTGTTGAGCAATTGCAGTGATTTATTCCTCATGCTCCTTGTCATCAGTCATGATAGCCTGATCCCAGGTTACCAACTGCTCCACAGTCATGGTATCCATTCTAGATGACGCCTAGAGAAGCTGTCTAATATGTTGTGGCAGACTGGATACAAATGTGCACGCTATCCAATGTTCCGGCAGTGATATTCCTACCAGCCGATGTAATTTGACCAAAAATTCATCCACTGTTTTATCCTGTCGAAGTCGCTGCACAACAAATTGGTCAAACACATTGAATGCATGTATTGCAATATGCAGTCATAAGGGCCTGTTTGATCCCTTCCACATCTGCCTCCTGTTCCTTACTCAGTTGCCAATACATGACGAGAGCACTGCCTCAGTCAGTGGCAAGACATACTCGACTTTGTCCATGGCACAAAGCTTGCAGACTAACTCAACGTTTTCAATCCATTTTACGATTGACAGGTCAGTCGTGGCACCACTGAACTCAGGAATCAGCTGGATGTCAAAGGCCTTGTCTGACATCATGGAAAGGAAGGGAAAAAAAACCCCAAAAAACAATAGCTTGTGCAAAAATAGGTTGGATGCACACACAAGAAAGAAAAGTGGGGGAGGTGGCATGAGTCCAATAGGTTCACAAAGCAAAACAAATCCACATTTCTCTCTGCGTTTTGATCTCCAATACGCCACTTCCTGTCAGAAGCGAAAAGCGAACTACCGTTGAATGAATGTACCATGATTTTATGCACTTGACCCAGCCAGCATTCAGCCAATGAGCGCCCAGAACCAGCCAATAAAAATGGCTACAAGTGACACCACCATTTCCTTCAGCACAAAGTGCTGCCTGATTCACTGTCCGTTTGAAGCTCATCAATTTGCTGTCTCCACACTCCCTTGCAAAACATACATGCGACTCTGGCCCTTTTGGTTCACTGAGGTAAGTCACTGCTATATTTGCATATGCTTATAAATCTTTCTGGTTCTACTATTGCAGAATGCTTAATAAATAATCCTATCTGTGCTTTGTCTTTCTCCAGGGATTCTTCCATCATAATCAGCTAATTGCATTCAAATTAACATCAGAAAATTCACAAGACCATTTATATCAAGTCCAAGCAGCCTTCCTTTTAGGTATAAAGGTAGTCTGATTTATACTGATTCCCTGGTAGTAAATTTTTTTTCTTCTTTCTCCCCACATTTTTAGTGCACTTATTTGTCCTTGATTGCCTCTGAGGAGCAAAGATTGATAACTGGTAAACTTTTTTGTTCTATTTTTCAATCCATTTTATAAAAGAATACATAGTTTTTATGATATATAATTTAAAACATTTTTTGATAGAATTCCCAATTTTTATGATTTATAAGTTAAAACTTTTTTGATATAAATCATAAAAACAGTTTTAACTTAGAATACACAATTTTCATGATTTATAATTAAAAAAAAAATGTTGCAGATAGTAATGGTAATATTAGTGTCTTCCAGGTAAAGAAACATTCGGCATTCATTGACTGAACAGCTAGTGCTACTTTTAGTTGAAATTTATACAATCTTTCAATTAAAACAATTTTTAAGAAAATGGGCTTCTGAAGTCCACTAAATGTTATTGCTCTTTCTAGTACTGACAGGCTTCCTTTCTAAACTTTTGTCTAAAGTAGTGTGGAAAATCAACTTCTTGATTTTATCATTCGTTTCTTGTTTACATATGCTATTCATTTTTAGTTGTTGCAGCACTCAAATGATGTGGTTTCTGTTATTTGGTACAATTCTTTGTGATTCTGTAGTGCCAGTTCCCAAAGTTTGAAGAAGTATGGTCCTCTCTAAGACCTACAGGCTTCATTCACTTGAAGCCATTTTTATCCATTGATCTGAGAAAGTAATTGTTGTTACGTTAACCCCATATTTGTACCCTCACCTCAGATTTTATAAGTACATTTTCAGTACCTTTTGTATTTGCGACGAAACATATGAATCTTAATTTTTTTTATTTCTTAAATATGCTGATTGTGAGATATATATTGTTTTTATAACCAGATGAGTCAGGGCCAGTTCTCGGAAAAGAACCTTCCTTCTACCCCCATCTCCCTACCTGGTCCGCTGTTTGACAGATAGGTGTGAATGATGTTAACCAGTTCCATAGTCGCTGGTCAAAACAAACGCTGCTTGACAGATAACTGTGGATGATATTAACAGGGTCCGTGAATAGCGCATACTTTTTTTTTTTTGGGGGCCAACACGTGACTCAAAAAATATAGCAGTTTTCGTTTTCGGACGTGTTAAGGTAACAACAACCATATATAGTTGGTGGCTATCAGAGGAGTTGGGTGTCACCAAAAACCAGTCTTAGATATTCACCATTAGAAGAATTAGATGTCACCAAAAACCAAAGGACCGACGCAAGATTGTAGATCAACATCATCAACCCAAGTCGGCTACATTCCCGTAATTTTTCTGTGTGTTCTCCTCTCCATCAACCCGGATTGGACGTCGCCAGTCAAGAATTCATGTTAGAACATTGTCAATCCCATCCGTTACTTTCAAAGAAGTGTATAAATATCCTTTGAACAAATTGTACCCCGATAATTGTCAATCGACGTCGATTCCAACCTCATGTAAGTTTCTGCATATTTTGCCATATCTTATAGTCTGCTATTTCTGTATTCATATGAATTTCGCCGCATTAGTATCCGTTTAATAATTGGTAACTTATCTTCCCATCCCTTGTATTATTTAGTTTTCTTTTTCTTATATTCACACTCCGTGTATTCTAGAAATAAAAACTTTGTATTATATATTCTCGTGTTGTCTTCTGTTGTTCTGTGTCTGCGAATTGTTCATTTTTTCTCTCGTTTACCGACGTCCGGAATTGGAGAATTCTCCCAACATTCTTTTCTTTATTTTTATATCGAACCTTGGGGTCTCTTATTTTTATTTTTATTTTCTCGTTGCGTCCCGGCTATCGTAGTCCCAACGAGACCCCGGGCGTAACATTGTATAGAGTTGACAGTTTAGACATTTCTGAATTGGTTGGGCACCATGCATGACATCCATATGAAAGTACATTTAACAAGGTTATTTAAGAATATGATTTGAGTTCTGAGGTAAATGTTTTGGTTCTGTAGCATCTTGTTGTGTTGGGTAAAACTACCCTTAGCACAGCTTATTCTATATTCAATTTCTTTAGATAAAATACAGAATTTTTATGACTTATAATTAAAAAAAAATATATTTTATGATAGAATATAAAGATCATAGAAAAACAGAAAAATAGTTTCATGTCTGAATAATATTGTGAATTTTTATCTTTTTTTTTTTTTTTTAAATCATTTCATCCCAAGCAAGGCAACAAAGCCACAGAGATGCAGGAATATGAGGAAAAAAAAAAAAAAAAAAAAAAAAAAAATTATGAATTTTAGAGAACAATAAAGGAGGAGGAATTAAGAAGATAATGGATGACATTGCATTTAAATTTTTCAAGATCAAAGTTGACCAGACAGTAAAAAGCTGGAAGAATGCTCCCATAAGCGAGAAGTTCAAGGGAAGCAACTGTTAGCATAGTACTTATGGTTACTTACATCTAGCTGTTTCAATTGTAAAATGATGAGACATTGCTGCCAATCTAGTACTGCACTTAAATTTATAAAACATAGATAGCATAGGAGAAAGTTCAGCCAAACAATTAACATGAAAATATTTATAAAAAAAGGCACAGAGAAGTTGTTACAGTAGTAGGAAAGTAACCAAAGTTGAGATGCTAGGTCAGGACCAATAACATTGTAGATTCTTCTTTGTATTTTATCAAGAATCTCTAACGGCATAGCAGAAGCACCAGACCAGATGTAGCAGCAATATTCAATGCATGATATGAATGGTAGACTTATAAACATCTAAGATGGTAGAAAAGTAAAACATATTTCCCAATGCTAAAAGTAAAAATTGAATTTAAGTGTTAAAATTTACTTAAAAATATGCTTAAAAGTAAAAATTACCATAAAATAAAAACCTACTTAATTTCATAGATTAAAATGAACATTTATTTTTAAATTATTTGTAATTAGACTCAATACATTTTATATAAAATAAAAGGATATGTTTTTCAGTTGCACTAATTGTGGAGCCGCAAAAAATTAATTTATAAAATTAAACATTTTTTTTTTTTAATTTTAAATGGTTATTTCTTGGAAGGTATTTTTTACTTTTAGCATTGGGAAATATTTTTTACTTTTCTACCAAATTTATTTCTTACAAAATAATTAATTTTTGGTAATTACTAAATATTACTTCTTTGAAAGTAGGTTTTTATTTTATGGTAATTTTTACTTTTAAGCATATTTTTAAGTAAATTTTAACACTTAAATTCAACAGTAAAAATTTTCAGTTCTTTATTTTTATGTAAATTTTTGATTGTTGTATGTATTTTTTCTTTATAAAGTCAAAACCTAAACTTATAAAATTTGACATTAATTTTTTTTTATTTATTTATTTATTTATTTTTTTTGCTTTTCCTAATATCGTGTGTATATGTTTTTTTTTTTTTTTTTAAAGTGCTTTCCATGTCTGGAGACTACTTTAAGTTTTTAAATTTACATGTACTGATGTATATAACAATCTTTATATTTAAAAATCTTTTGTTCATTGGATGATCAACTAAACATTCTGAGAGATTGTTTTCTTGTAAATGGAGGAGGCAAGCCTAAGAAGACCCCTAATTCCTTGCAATGAACAAAAAGGTTGCTGATGCAATTAAAAATGCTGTATGATGAAAAGAATGTGGAAATCAGTGTTAGGAGGGGCTTTGGCTTAATGGGTTGACAGTAACACCCAGTAATTTGAGCATAGTTCTGGTGAGGTCTCATCTATAGCCTAACTTCTGTAACTTTTATGGTTTTAAAGAACAGAAGGTAAATGAGGAAAACATTTAAATAGGCGAAGAGGAAGATTTAACAATAAAAAATTTTTTTTTTCACAAAATCTGTCAAGAAGCACTCTTTTTTTCCTATTTCTTTTTGTAATACAAGAATTTTATGTCTTTACTTGTAGGTTTTTGCATGGTTCTGCAAACTGCCTTAATACAAGAATGGAACAGTCAAAATTGATGAAGCAAGTTCAACATCATTTAACACAGCCAAGAAAAAGTTTAGCTACTAAAGGAGAAGATGACTTAAGAGACTTTTTAGATTCGTCCTATGATGTTTTTTGTAGCTGATGAAGAAGAACTATATCAAGTGATCTTCAGATATGAGAGACAAAGCCAAGAGGTTGATGTATACTAGATTCCAGTTTTTACATTGGACATGTCATTGACATTACATCTCCAACCAGTGTAATAAAATTTCTAGCTCAAACTAAAAGTAGAAACTATTATTTCCAATGGTCTTTTGTGGCTGACATTGCACAGGTCGAATTAATTTTTCTCTTTAGGTTTAATGCCAGTTTCAAGTGATGGTAGATTCTGGAATGTTCCAAAAATATTGGTTATAGAAGCCTATAAAGAAATTCAGACTGCAAATCACCATTAGGAGAGGAAGTGCAGTAGGGCTGTTCAAACTGCCAAGAAAATCTTTCATCAGTTTTAATCTTTTCAATTTTTTTTTTGTTTTTTATATTTAAAAAATGAGTTTTAAGGCTTATTTATATGCATTTGTTTGAAAAATTGACCATTGATTCTGTAGTATGATTCATCTCCCCCATTAATGGATCTGTCCTGGACACACATATTCAGGAGAACTGTTGATATGCAGGGTATATTAAAGCTTACTGATAAGTGATACATATTATCTAGAACAATTTTACTATAGATTCCATTTGTATAACAAGTTTCAGTTTTGATGTTGTCAGTCCTTTTTGGGCAAGTTAAACATTGTATAAATTTATAAAATTTAAAAAAAAATCAAATACAATTATGAGAAAGAGTTTTAATATTATACACAAAATAACTGTTTTGTTGAATTCCTCATCCAAAAATGAGTAAAGTTTTGTATCACCACCAGATCCTTTTTTTTTTAACAGCAAGTTCAAAAGGTTATTGTTTTTACCCTTTTTTGCCCTACTATCAAATTTTGCTTCTGTCTATTTACATGGTGAGTTGTACTCCCGTGAAAAAAAAATTAGCTTAATCTCCAAGATACTAAGAAACATATTAAGAAGTTTCAATGACTTAACTGTAGAATTGAAATTTATATGAATGGTCAAAATTTGCCTTCCTGTGTTAGTTTTGCACTGGTTTTAGTACATAATGTGATTCCCTCTTGTTTAAAAAGGTCTTATCTAATAAATATTAAGTCCATTAGTATTATTTTTCTTTTATGACTTAATGACATTGCATTTATAAACATTTTTCACTTTTCTGAAGTCTGCATCTTCACATATACACTCTGTTAAAATGGTCTTCTGGCCTAATTGCACTCAAGATGGAAAATCCAATGAACTTTGAATAGTCATAACTCAGTTGCTAATGGAGCAAGCAAGATAAATTTTGTACCAATTTTTTTGTGTTTTGTCAAGCTCTATATGCCTACATGAAAAACTTTTAGATGTACTGAAGAAAAAAAAAAATAGTTTGGGATACCTATACCAGAAGCTACTAAAAATCTTTTGGTCTGAAAGATTTTGGGAAGTGGGTTGGACTTATAACTTTCAGCACCTCCTCATACATGCACACAATCTACAATATTTCCAGAACAATTTCAAATTTGAATTTTTTTTTTTTTTTTAAATTTGGTCTGGAAATGATGTAGTCATTGTTCAGTTTGGCTTTGAACTGTTGAAAAAAAAAAACATACATACTAGTGAGATTAATACAGGGACTGCAAAAGTTACCTGAAAAATATCACTTTGAAGTAAGCTTCTTTGAACGCTAATCACTTGAGTAAATATGCTGCAGAAATGGAATTCAGCAGCAAATCTAAGTTCCTTAATAAAAATTTAAAAATGATAAATCTACAACACCCAATTTACCATATTTGACTTTATAAATTTTCCCTAAAGGAGCTTTTTAAGGATTTATTTATAATTTCAACAAAACTGTTCATTAAAGAAAAAAAAAAAAAAAAAAAAAAAAGAAAAAAGAAAAGAAAAAAGAATTAAATATTACTACCATTTGAGCTGCCATCATCTGACCCAGTTAAGGATGAAGAAGGTGGAATTGAGCTGGGTTGACTGTCGTCAGATGGACTGTGGGGAGCATCACAGCCTATCATGTCTTCACATTCGACTAGGTGGGAGGAAAACTGTACAAACAAAAAAAAAAAAAAATTTTTATCACATGAATCATGACAGAATTTTTTTAAAGCAAAATTATAATAACCAATAGTTTAAATAACAATTAAAATCAAATGAATTTCTAAATTTAGCTTTTCTTTAAATCATTTAAATTTATATAAGTTTTGGCAATCCGTGTCCTGTAACTCAAAACTAATGAAACTACAATGTGGGATAGTTAAAAACAACAGCAATAAAAACAAAAAATATAAGTAAATTGGTTAAGTTATACATCTAGTTACACAGCATGTGAAAAATTTTTTCATATAAATTTAAGTGTCTTTGCATTTTTTAAAAATATTTTTGATGTAAAATAGTAATCGGCATTTCTGCATTTTCCCCTAATTCCACATAGTGTGCACATAAATGCACACAATGATACAAGGAAAGGAGAGAGGAAAAAAAAAAAAAAAAAAAAAAAATCAACCTTGCACCAATGAAAAGTGCATATATAAATGAAAAATATAAACAGTCAATTGCTGATACCCCCTGACGAGTGGACAGAGTGATTGCTGGAACCGGGCTATTGAATCAGCTAAATAACAAACTTTATTCATTATATATATATCAAGAACAATATTGGGGAAATTGTATGACTTTACTCACTTTGTCATTCACACACACACACATATATATATATATATGAAGAAAAATTTGGAAAAAAACAAACAAAAATCCTTAAATGCAATTATGTTGTTTAAAATGAATGAAATGTCGACGTCTGATGTTTCGGTTTAATAAACCTTCTTCAGGACAATATTCATTAAAATACAATTCAGTTCAATTTGACAAAGACGATGGACATAAAAAACCAGTCTTATCCAAAACAGATAACTGAAAATTTTTTAAAATGATCAGCTTTCCGTTTAGCATGGTCGCGTTGTCGTTGACGCTTTCAAAACGTATTCTAAAAAATTTTTTGATTATTTTGAATGAAAAAGAAAATGAAAAAATTCTATTAGGATCTAAAATTTTTATGTGTACACTTGTCGAGCATTAATCTTGCTAAAAAAGGGGAAATACTAAAGAAACCAGGTCTAGTATTCACCGTGCGTGAGATGGATATTATACCTGCTTCATAAATACTCCTGAGATTTTACATATGTGGGTGAAACATGTAGGTCCGTAAAATCTCGCGTTTTCGAACATAAACGAAATATTCGCCTCGGAAATTTTAACAATGCTTTAGTTGTATACACAACTAAAGCAGATCATAATTTCGATTTCGATTCCGTGAAGGTATTAAAATATTTTCATAATAAAAATCTCTGCAAGCATACACATAAAATTTTTTTAGATCCTAATAGAATTCTTTTCATTTTCTTTTTCATTCAAAATAATCAAAAATTTTTTTAGGAATACGTTTTGAAAGCGTCGCCCATGTGACGACAACGTAACCATGCTAAACGGAAAGCTGATCATTTTAAAAATTTTCAGTTATCTGTTTTGGATAAGACTGGTTTTTATGTCCATCGTCTTTGTCAAATTGAACTGAATTGTATTTTAATGAATATTGTCCTGAAGAAGGTTTATTAAACCGAAACATCAGACGTCGACATTTCATTCATTTTAAACAACATAATTGCATTTAAGGATGATTTTTGTTTGTTTTTTCCAAATTTGTTGTTAAAGTACTTTCAGAAAACTCAGGTAATGCTGTTAATTTTATTCGACGACAGATTTGCTTGTTAATCTCTTTGTAAAATGTTAATCTTTTTTTAAATATTCATTTCAATGTATCACTTTTTCAGATCAAAACTTCATTTTTGAAACAAAAAACTGAAAATTTGTCTTGTGCATTTAGTGTCAACAAAAATTTGTTAACCATTAACATTTGTCACATATTTTCATATTATTTTATGTTCTTAACATTAATTCATGACACTTTTTTAAAATAATTATTTTCATGTCACTTATTCATATAAAAGTTTATTTGTTGTATAATAAAATTGTTAAGAAAACCAAAAATAAGGTTGTTTATTTTCCACCAAATTGGTCAACATTTAATTACAAATAACAAATTCTGTTGATTTTATGATCATAGTCGTTATGTGAATATTAATCAGCATTCAAAGAGCATTCAAAAGATATACAACTTGACCATATTGGGAGATAAGAAAATGTTAGTATGTTAGTATGTAGTGGCAAATACAAAATCTGCCACTTTGAATTTAGCCCAACTCAGTAAAATGGCAGATTGATGTTAAATTGACTGTAAAAAAGGTCTTATTGAAACTTGTAAAATTATTTTGCTTTTTTATAATTCGTTTTAAGCTATTTAAAACAAAATCAAAATTTTACTGAAAAGGAGACAAATTATTTTATATGTGTTTTTGAGATTTAAAAAAAAAAAAAAAAAAAAAAAAAAAATCAAATTTTGTCAGTACCTAATTTATACAAGCTTATTGATATGTCCTGGAAAGGGATATATTTGTTCGAACTAGCAAAGTGGTTTTGGACTACTGTAACTGAGTAGGACAATCTAGCAGGTAACCGTAATGGACTGGTCCTCGTCGTTGGGGTAAGCAATAGGCGTAGGCAACAGGTGAAGACAATAGGCATAGCAAATAGGCGTTGTCTTGTACCTTCAGATCAGTCTGTATTTATGGCTGACACCAGCCAATCATATTACTGTGAAGGGGAACCCAGGTGTATGCATATTCATTATATCACTTATTAGGTAGATTACTGTGTTTTCCTGTCTCTTTTACCTCCAATGTCCTGTAAATATCAATTTTCCTAACTCTTCTTTCTTCATTAATGTGCCTTTATTTCTTTAAAATACATTTGGTATTCTATAACAAGGGTAGTCAAATGTTGCTAATTAATTGCACGTGGCTTTGACATTTAATGTGCTACTTGTAGAAATATGCTTGTATTGTGATGTTGTCTTGGTTCAAAATAGCTGAGAATTAGGAAGGACATAGTTAAGAGTATCAAAGGAACAGAAGGCTAGGTAGGGAAAACAAAGCAGAAGAAATTTATTAAATACTTATATAAAAAATGGGAAAGCTTGAGTAAACCAACTACTCCTCAAATTCTACTTTAATGTGGCTACTTGCCATATTTATAAAGTAAGAACAGTCCCTTGTCAAAGTAGTAGAGAAGAGCAGCAAATACACTGAGTCTTATTCTATAACAGTTTGATGAATTCATTTTTTTATCACAGCTAATAAAAAAAAGGTAAATTAAAAGAAAAAATAAAGCTTGTAAATTGCAACATCATGGTTAGTAAAAATAATTAAGAATTTAAATCTTAATTTTAATGCTAGATTTAAGTAAAGAATTGTTTTTCAGTGTTGACTGAAAGGAATAGTGGAAGGAAGAAGGGTTAAAGAAATTTTGGTAAAGTTTAACATTTGTACAAGCAAAAATAAAAAAATAAATGGTATGTCAAAAGGATGTTTTTTCTTGTGACACTGCTATTACTGTATACTCCACATCAGTGATTATTATTCTTTAAAAAAAACCTTTTTTAGAATTTTAATAAAACCAAAACATATGAAACTGAATTTATGCATTGTCTTTTTCTTGAGAATTGACAACAAAAGAATTTTATTAGATTATTTACAATAATTTTATATTTATAAGTTTATAATATGGTGATTTTCTAAACATAGCATAGATGTGGCACAAAGCCACAAGTATGGTGCATCCAGTGAAGAATGAGCTCAATATACAATCATAATTGATCTAGCCAGACAAGCATACTAACCATTATAGCATGTCAACATGCTGCATATAAGTTTACAAGAATATGAGCCAACTACAATGCAATATTTATCATTAACCATATTATAAAAGATAACTATAAAAACAATTTTTTTTATTTATAAATTTAAATAAACATAATTATAACTGTAATTATAAATTTAGAAAATTCATTTTCTGAGCATTTCTTTCAGTTGCTCTAGTCACAAAAATTTGCTAAAATAGTTTTTGAACATATGGATTTATGTTTTTTTTCTCTCTTGAGAATTGACAACAAAAACATTAAACAATTTATTAGACTGTGTATTTACAAGAATAGTGTTTAATACTTTTATTGTCAATTCTTGAGAAAAAAAACAAAACAAAATATATATGAATCCAGTTTCATACAGGGTGCAGCATACTGTTACAAAAAAACAAAAAAAAAAAATCATTATATCAGCATACAATTTTAGCACAAAGTATTAATGTTTGAAATAACACCAGCAAATCTGGTTCAACATAGTTCCTTTTAGTTTTCACCACAGATCAGTCTTTAGAAAAAGTCATTGATTGTAGCATGCACAGTTTCCATGGGTATTTTGTCTCATACTCTCTTCAATTTTGCCTTCAGAGCTTCAATATTGTGGTGTAGAGTAGAACAGGCCTCACTTTTTAGAACTGCCCACAAACAATAGTCAAGATTGTTGATATCTGGTGATGTGGGAGGCCACTTGCCTTTGGTGGTGAAGCCAGGACAATTGTCTCTGCATCACTGCAGTGCTACATGAATAGTATAGTTTGTTGCTCAGTCTTGTTGAAGTGTCCAATGTTCATCACCATAAGTAGCATTACACCATGGCTTAAATGTACCTTTCAAGGAGGCACGGTGGAGTAATGGATAGCGGCTTGGATTGAGGAATCGGAGAGCCAAGTTCGAATTCCAGTCGAATCCATTATATTCACTTATGTGCTAACACCCTTGGGAAAGGTGTGAATCCTCTTCTTCTCCCTCCAGCTATGGGTAAATAGCAGGACAGACTGGGTTCTATAGCCTTAGATGGCAACTGGTCTAGAAGAAGGAAAACTCTGAATTCAAAACCTGGGGTGTCGTTTGGGGACCTTGTGGCACATAGTGCACCAGGTCTCTGTAATCGCCCTTCAAAAAAGTGTGGATGGTCCTGCACGAAACCTTCACCACTATAATCAAATCTCATGTGCTATACATGTGGGTTTGGGGGCCGCTTGTGAATTCTAAATTCCCATGAAACTCCAATATTGAAGCTGGCTCAACCCACCCCAGGTGAATGCTGTTACAAGAACAAGAAGATGCACCCAATGTACACTTTCCAAATAAGAGGAGACTTTCCTCTTTCTGAAATGGCTGTCCAAACCATAACTGATGCCAGTATTTGAGGCCTTTTTCTAAAGTGGCAGGAACTGACTGATGACTTGTTGAAAGAACATTTTAATGATTAAAAGTTTGTTCAACAGTGAACAGTTTGTTCATCAGTAAAGATGATGTTTTGCAGCATGTCATCAAAAGTTCGTTTCAGCAACTGCTTCTTTGAAGCTTCTTTTTTATTGTGGCTGCTGAAATAAGCTGACCCTTGGTTACCTTGTAGTGCATCTGTTTAATGAGTTTTGGCATTCTGGAGGTACAAGGATGTCCTGGTCTATCACTGATAGAGGAAGTCCTGGTGTATCATTTGATTGTCCTTTTGATGAATATTCTATTGATTCCAAGTTGTTTTCCAGTTTTAAAATATCAGGTGGAGTCTGTCCATTTCATATTGCTCAAATATATAATCTCTATAGACATTGTTGCCAGTAAATACTAAAACACTTTGAAAAACAAATATACATTTATGGGCGAGTATCATTGTAAACTGACCAGAAATTTAGAAGTAGAATTAATTTGAAATTTTGTAGCAGTATTTATACCACATCTTGTATGTTTGGGATTTATTAAAATTTTTAAAGAAAAAAGCACATTTAAAAATAATAATTACCAAGGAAGTATGCAGTAATAGTGGTACCAAGTGAAAAACTGTCCCTTTGGTGAACCACTTAAAAAAAAAACATTTCACCTCAAGCAAAGCAATAATGCCACTAAGATGCAAGAGGTTACTGAGAGTGAAAGAGAATGAGAAATTTTTAGTGACAAGAAAAAGACAATAAAAGAACAGAAAGACATAGATATGATGGTGATTGATGTTGCATTTAAATTTTTGAAGACTGTAGGTGGCAAGGAAGCAAGAAACTGGAAGAGTTCCACAGGCAAGAAAATAAACTATCAAAATAGAACTTACAGTTATATCTAGCTATTTCAATATTAAAACGGTGTGACCTAACAGCCAACCTAGTAGTATGCTTAAATTCATGTAGTTGAAGCACCAAGGAGGAAAGCTCAGAACAATTATCATGAAAATCTTTATAGAAATGACACAGGGAAGCCATGTCATGGTGGTTGAAAAGTAATTGAAGTTAGGACTGGTAATTTTTAGATTTTGTAGGTACAAATGTTAAACTTTGCCAAAATTTCGAGTCAACAAGGGTTACAGAGAAAGGTTTGTCTTGTAGCTCATATGTTAAGCAAGTTTGGCCTCCCAATGTCTGTAAGAGGTTGATTAACTGAATTCTCGTAACTAGCTATGATTAAAACTTTAATTCTTAACTTTTGTTTAAAGAAAGAAAAAAGAAAATGATACCCAATGTATTTTTGAAATATGATATCACATTGTACATAATAAATACCTATTTGAAATACAGTTTATTTACTAGATATAAATTCAGTTTAAATTAATAAAATTTATTTTATTAATCAGCTACAAGTAAAAATGTTTTCCAAAATGTATAAAAAGTGCTGCTCTCAAAAATTAAGATGAAAAAAAAAAAGTGTGTTGTGGGGGAGGGGAGTTGAAAATCCACTTTCCTGCCAAAAGTATTCTGAAGTTTCATCTGTACAATTAAAATACACTGAAATACATGAAAAACAGGGAAAAACCTTTTGTAGATTAGCATTCATTAATCTACAAAAATTGACCTTTCTCAAGCCGCAATGATTTTCAGAATTAAAAATTATTGATTTTTTTTTTTTTAATTTTATTTTAAAGGTGTGTGTGTGTGTGTGTGTGTGTGTGTGGAGGGCGGGTCCTGTTCGCAGAATCAAATCAATTCCTACTTAACTTTTACAGTTATCTGGACTTAGGTATTCTTTTTTTTTTAAACAAATGTTGTTCCTTGAAAATGTGTTTACTGTTTAGTTTACTTTATGTCCTTGATATTTGCATATTTTCTTTTTATGTTTGTTAATTTATGCCAATTTTTGTTGTTTAATTAAAAATGCATATATCTTTTTGTCCTTTAATGACAAAAAATCTGTTTGTTAAAAAAAAAAAAAAAAAAAAAAAAATTTTACCAAACAATTGCTTGTCATTGCTTAAATGATTCCTAAGTAAAAGTAAAACACTATATCGTTTTGTAAAAAAAAAAAAAAAAAATCTGCTTTCGTACATAACGCAGTTTCAATATTGGCACTAAAAACAGAAACTCAATAACTGGGCCGCCCCTCCATTAATTTTCGTTCTTGAAAATGAATTTGATTTCTTAAAGCTTTCATCTTATTGTTAACTTTTTAAATTGAAAGCTCTAAGGGATTATTAAATTTACTATTTCCAGTAAGCAAAATAATCTGTTGGTGTATTTCAAACAGAAATTATATTTGGGAAATGAGTAGTAGTTTGAGAGAAAAAAAAAAGATGTACACCACACAATATTCTCCAAGGAGTCCTGCTTTTAAAATTTAAATAATAAAAAAATTTCGGATGAAAATCTAATTTCTCGAAATTTCATGAAATTAAGTAAGCTGGGTAACATATATGCATGAAAAAAAAAAAAAAAAAATTTTTTTTACAAAGATTTTCTAAAAAAATATCCAAAATAATTTAATTCATTAGTGAATAAATCTCCATTTATTTTAAAATAAGACATTTTTGATTTTTGTAAAAATTTCCAAATCTTTTTCACCTGAAAAAAGGCGCTAAAAAACACTAATTGTAAAAACTAAAAAGTAAATATGTCGACCGCTTACGCAAAAAATTTTAAAATAATTTTTAACCAAAATTTCGAACGTGCTAGAATGGATTTAAAACTTTACTTTCTTTACAATATAAAAATCGACCCCTGACTTTTTTTAATATGTACCTACATATTTTTTTTTTTGCTGAAGAAACAAAAAAGAACAGCATAAAAAAAGTTTTATCGTCAGATGTTTTTTAGAAAAATGATCAAAGTTGTTTTTTTAATTATATTATTTGGTATTATGAACAGGACCCCCTACTTCTCTAAAAATATAGAATCAATATTTTTCGATTCTGACAAATGTCGCGGCTTAAAGAAGCTCTAAAGAACGTCAGCAAAAAAAAAAAAGTTTTTTTTTTTTTTTAAACGAGTGGGTCAGTCTAACTGATTTTTGAAAGTGTGTCGGGCCGGGAGCCTTTTCTTCAACCCAGGTTATCATCATTATTAGGGTTTTTTAGTGAAAAAACCCCCAAAAACTACTTGCTGTATTCCATTTTTTTTTTTTTTTACAAATTACCTAATTCAAAAAGGCGTTTCCTATTTCCTGTGACAGACACGGAGTAGTATGCATTTTCTTTTTTTTTTTTTATATTTCAAAACTTTTTAAGTATAAAAAAAGGATTGTACTTGCTTGTTAGCGAGTTATAATTTTAAAAACAGTTTATTTGCGAAGGAAAGATTTAACTATTAACACTGACGACTCATTTCGGAGCATTCAAAGAATGTGTTACGAATAACATGACATCTAATTTAAAAGTAAAACTAAAAACTTGTGGCCTTAATCTCCATTTTTTTTTTTCGTGTCGTAAAGGAAGTGAAAAATACTTCCTTTTACGTACCACCCTGAAAAAAGTTTTCTAAAATGTAACACTGTATCCATAAGTCGAGGTAACAAAAGCAAATGAAGTTAATTCATAATTGAACAAATTCTTACTTTCTTTTCGTTACGTTTGAGCATCTTTGGTTTGCTATGAAAATGTCTGTCTGTGTTGTGATTTGGAGAGTTTACAACCCAAGCCGCTGTCCAATAAGGACAATGGGGGCGTTGACATACTGGCTTTACTATTCTTTGTATGGTGGGATAAGAGGACCAACAGGGGAATACTCTGTAACAATTGGAATATCGAATCAACAAAAGGAAATAGAGACAGAATGTAAAGAGATTTACAAACAAATTCATGTTGACCGCCTCAACAGGCCAGAAACACGTGGCATTGTTTCGGAAGCAGCTATGATGCTATCGATTTTTGTTTGAATTTAATTTTTACCTTCTCTACCCGTCAAATAACAGAAACGGAGAAAAATTAAATGTCAACAGTTAACTGTAGACCTAAACAATAACGATTTTTATTTTATTATTTTTTTTTTTTTTTAGAGGTTTTGAGATGGCCTTTTTATTTTATTACTACTTAAAGGATAGGTCACTATTTCGATTAAAATTTTAATTTAGTCATTCTATCTTTTTTGGTAAAGGGAATAACTACAGTTGTTTAAGGAATTTAAAAATTAAATAATTTTATTTTCGCAATAAAACGTAAACCGTGTTTATTTGGCGATAAACTGTTTTCAACACAGCAGAAAAGGAAGAAAATTAATTTGATGCTAAAATTGTTCCACTAGTAAATGAGATTTTGAAAAGATTTTTTTTTTTTAGTGATTAAAATTCTTAAAAAATGATGAATCAGTTACTTGTGTTTGATAAATGATCAGACTAGCATCCAAAATTTAACACTGAAACAGTGATGCTGGTTTCAAAAAATTTGGCGTACGTCGTAAAAATGTGTATTATTTAAAAATGTTAAGTTTTCTTTTTTAAACAGAGCGCAGATACTATCTTAATTCGAGGCAGAAACGCCAAACTCAGTAC
Organism: Acanthosepion pharaonis; assembly: GCA_903632075.3. NCBI lineage: Eukaryota > Metazoa > Mollusca > Cephalopoda > Sepiida > Sepiidae > Acanthosepion > Acanthosepion pharaonis. Next base: position 58,496 of record CAHIKZ030003422.1, read on the forward strand.
TGTGTGTAAATAATAATTCAAATCATTTTTTACGGGTACTATGCTAATAAAAAAAATAGTGGGTACACAATGAATTTATTCTCGGTATAGCAAAAGACGTAACGATAAAAAAAAAATTAAATACTTGTATGTAGTCTTTTCTCTTAAAGAAAAAAAAAACTGTTTTTTAACTACTTTCTTTACTAAAGAAAGTAGTTAAAAAAAACAGTTTTTTTAAAAGAATCTTTTTATCAACATTGAGAAATTTAAAAAATGGCTTATTTATTATTTTAAAAACCGAGACGTGGTAAAAGTTAGACGAGAAAATTAAAAAGTGAATAAGAAAACTGGAGCCTAAAAAAGATTTGTCCATAGTTTTTCTTAGTTAATTAGTTGATAACCAATGAAAAAAATAAAACGTTCGACTCGGTGTTCAAATTTTCTAAAATTTTCAAAATCGTTTTTCTTTCTCTATTTTTAAAGTGTTTTTGTTTTTCATTCTTTCAGTCACAGTAAAAGAGACATTTATTAAAACATCGACCGATTTTTGCTTTAAAAAGAAAAGGTAAAGATAGCAGTTGTTTCGATTTCATGTGTATTTTGATTCTATTTCAACGTCAAAATAATTAAATCGGCGTATTTTGAAACTGATTTGAGTTCAATTTGATTTTATAAATCATTTTATTTTTTTCTTTACAAGTGCCCACAAAATTTTCATTAGTTAATTGATTACCATATGAAAAACAAAAATAAATATATATTGTGATGTCATAATTTCTGTACGCAAAGAATATTGGGGTAAAAAAAAAAAAGAGATAAATATTGGAGAAAAAGCTCCATAAATAAAATTGAAATCTTTTTTTTTTTAACGAGGCTTATTAATTGCCTACGCGCCAGACAAATTTTTTAAACGTTAAATACTCAATCGAATATGGTTAAGCTTTGAAGGAAATTGAAAATTATTAAAATAAGTATTTCAGAAACATTAGGAATTTATTAAAAAATTGACGAAATAATTTTAAAATTACGTCCTTAGAAAGAATAAGCTTTTTTTTTTTTCAGTAAATAAATCCCAAAGATTAAAAATAAAAAAAATACATTTTATGAAAAATAAAACTTTGATTTTTGGATAGAAGCGAGGACTTTTATTCCCCGTTTCGAACAATAAATGAAAGACTTACTTTAAGAAGAAAGACAAAGGCAACAGCAATAACCAGTCGCCATTTAATGATTCGCATTAATTTTTGAGCTACTTTCGCGCTTTTGCTTATTTAGGCGGTGTCAACCAAAACACACACACACTGTAAATTAAATTCCGCGGTTAAAAAGTACTTTATTGGAACGTAATAATAAAAATATATACAAATAATCAAACATTTTATTAAAGCATTATTAAGAATTAGATCATATCATCAAGTTAACTAAAAATGATGCGGTGTATTTCTTTTTTGCACAAATATGTTGCTTGTATTGCTTAGTTTTTGTTCTTTTCCTTTCATTTTTTTTTGTTCGCATTTCTGATTTATTATTTTTCTTATTTAGAATTGTAATTGAGTTAATTATGTATTAATTACTTAAAAAATAATAATCAGTCTCTGTCATACTGCTTTGTGGGGAAACATTAAACAATTTAAGAAAAATTTTTGACTTCTTTCAACTTTTTTCTTTTGCCTTTCATCATGTTAGTGAGGATTCCTCAATAAATAGTTTTTCTTTTTTTTTTGTTCTGTTAGACCTAATTAATCTTCTTAATCTGCAAAGACTGGCTAATTTTCACTTTCAGCCAAAGAGCCAATCCAAGTTTTCCTTAAGTAGCACTGTTCAGGATTACAAAAGCTAAGAATGATAAATCTGCTTCCTATTTTGCCATTACATTTTCAAGCAAAAGAGGAAGGTTTATTATCTCTTGCTTTTATATTCCTGAATAGTGCCACCTAGGTAGAATGTTGGCAGATAAAGTGGGTGTAATCCCCACAACTCTCAGAGGCTTATTCTTTATTCACACTGCTTATGTAACAATTATATAATGGCAATCTGGAAGTTGCAATAAAAAGTATCAGAAATAAGATGAAAGAATTACTCATCAAAGATTAAGATAAACTGACTATATTTCATCTAAGATATTCATAGACAATTAAAATCAACTAGACTTTTTTGCTTATTATTATTATTATTATTCACAAGATTTTTACACTTATTTTATTTATTTGGAACTAATTTCCTTTTAGAGATATCATAATCGCTTACTCTATATTTTAAGTTATTAATATCCTGATAACAGTCATAATAATATTATAGCAATATATATTATGTATTGTAGGGTTGGAAGAAAGATTCTGATATTTGGTTGAAAGTAAACTGGATCTGTTAAGGAAAACTTGGATTGGCTCTTTGGCTGAAAGTGAAAATTAGCCAGTCTTTGCAGAAAAAGATTAATTAGGTCTAACAGAACAAAAAAGAGAAAAACTATTTATTGAGGAAGACCAGTAGTATAAATACTACTATTTATACTAGTATCTGTTTCATGATTTGAAAAATAAATAGTATTGTTCTTTCAGTTAATACACACAACATTAAAAAAAGAACTAAATGAGAGATATTTATCTACAGTAACATGTATACCTTGCTTTGCACTTCCACTTCCACAATGTGGAGTTTTCACTTGACCCCCTTTTTTTTAGCTGTACTTCAAACCCTGAAAAATGTGTGCATAGTGGTTATTGGCATGGAAAGCAGAATAAATGTGTCAGGTTTAAATTCTATCCGAGTTTATTGTTTTCACTTTCACATAAATACTATGAGAAAGGTATGAAATCATCTCTTCTCCTCTCAGCTATGATTTAAGTAGAAAGGCAAACTGGGTTTTCTAGCCTTGGTTGATAACCAAACTAGGAAAAGTTCAGGTCTGAATTAAAAACTATTTCACCCTAAAAACCTACTTGCCACAGAAACCAGGGCAGCAACACCTTGCACGGTGAAGATGCAGCCTTATAACTTACAGGTGTGTCTAATGACACTAAGGAGGAAGAAACCTTTTAAAAAGGGGCTTTCTGAAGCAATCTGGTATCACAAAAATGTTGATTGATCAGGTGAAATGAGCAATGTGATTAAAAATAGCAGTGTCATGCAACAGGTATTTGATTTAATACAACAATATTTTTTAAATGCCAGTCCCTACAAGATGTAGGTTATCATGAGTCTCTACAGATTTATTTTCTTTATTATCTGTGAACTTCCATGCCTTCTTAGGAAAGATAATGGAGTAGTTTCCTGTTGTCTTCTCTATAGTTCTGAATTTGGAGTTGTCTTTTTTTCTAGACTGGCTGCCACTCAACCCTAAAGCCAACTCTATCCCGCTATTTAAACCCTAGCTGGAGAGAGAAGTAATGAGTTCATGCCTTTCCCAAGGTTATTAGTATGAAAGTGAACATAACAGATTCAATTCAATGATCCCACTATACCTGCTGATATAACCGGTATACTATTTCCTCATTGCCTAATGGAATCAATGAATATTTTTTATCTGGCATGATTTCCTACAAGTTCAAATATTATTTTGTAGATACCCATGTTTAAGTAGACACCCTGTTTTTTTTTTGTTGTTTTTTTTCAACAGTGAGCATTATATCTACAGGCCTGTGCTTTTCAGAAACTTAATAAAGAAAATGTGCTTTCCGGCAGGGTTGAAACCTGCATCCACCTCTGTAGGAGTGTTTTTTTGTTTTTTTTTACAGTGAGGTTCACCCTGTACAAAGCCTGAAAGCCACTCAAAGTAGAAGGTTACAGAGTAAGAGGCACATTTCAGGCAAATATGTAGGGGAGGTAACAGTCAACCCTAGACTTGAACAGGTTAAGATTGTAGTGATCAAGAAAACATTCTCTTGTGAGTTGGATCCACAGAGCAGTGATTTGTAGGAAGAATCTGCTTAAGTGAAACTTACTTTTCACCAATAGAATACAAAAAGAAATGAGGGTGGTTTGGTACAATGTGCATAACATGGTGAGTCTTAACTGTGAAGGTTAGAATGAAGGAATGGTGTTCAGCGGACTACTTTCTATAGAAATAGCAATAGAGCAGTAAGAGGCTTGTCGTGTTCCATCTGTAAGAAAGGGGCTGTAGGGTAAAAAAATAATTTGTCACCCACAAGGACACAGAGACATTTTGGGACTTTATCGAGACTGGAAAGTGAAGACTAGACAGCTCCTGTCCCTATATGGTAGCAATACTCCATTTTCAGCCTGACCTGGCTCTTGTAAATGTAGGGGATAGCATGATGAGTCAGGTACTTACTGGAGTGATACAATGTGCATAACATGTTTTAGTCATGAAGGTTAGAACTAGTGAAACTAAGGAATGTAGTTCATCTGAACACTTTCCATGGAAATAGCTAAAGAGCAGTGACAGGCTTGTGATTTTTCTTCTGTGGGAGAGGAGTTGTAGCTTCTCCTACTTCTTCTTTATATATTGTGTCCCCTCAGGACATAAGCAATCATGGCTCTCCACAACTTCCTGTTCTTTCTAGCTCTTAATAAATTTTGTCTTTCTGCTATTTCTTCTGAATCCTGTTCCCTCATCCATTCACTCAAGCTTACTATGTTATGCATTATTTTTCTCTGTCCCTCTATTCTGTGGGTTTCAGATTTACAGTGTGGTAATAAAATAAGCACATCCCATCTACCCTCTAGGTTCTAACAATCCATCACAATAAAATAAACATTTTATGTGCTAAAGCTGAATTAGTAAAATAAACCTCCATAAGAGTTGTTACTATATTACATACAGGTTCAAAATATGCCAAAAGCAAATTTTATTTATTAATTTTCTCAAATATACAGACTGGCAGATGCAATTTACATTGTTTGAAAAACAAGCAAACAGGATATCTACTCAAACATGGACATCCACAAAATAAAGTTTAGAGTAGAAAGAAACATTGCCTAAATCAAATCTCTCCAATATTTGTATATATGAACATCTACTTCAGTGGGTTTATCTCCATTATTATTGATAAAAGATGAGATATTGTGCCTAGCATCACTAAGTTTACTGCAGAAATGAAAACAGTTGTTTTGCATCTAAAAAAAAAGTAGACATCTTTTCCTGACTTTTCTTTTCTTTATCCTTTCTTTCTTTAATTTATTTCTTCTTTTTGCATTTTTTTCTTTTTACTCTTCTTTATCTCTTTTCTATGTTTAAAATTTTTGTGATATCATTGAATACTCATTGTCACTTTCGTAATGCTCGTTGTAGTAGAGACTTTGTAATCGCAGATACAACTATAGTAATGCCGTTGAACAATGCTGGTGTCAGACGCCTTCAAATATCACTCACACTAATAGTACTTGCTCAATAATACTCGCTTGGAAGGTAACCACTAAATAGTGATCTGAATATAATCCGTATAGTGATCAGTATAGAGAAATAGCATATTGAATAGTATAGAGAATAGTGTAGATATAGTGATCAATTAGATGCCATGCTAATTTCCATATATACATTTCCTTTGCAATTTGGTTTTTCTTTCTGATTTTTGCTTTTTTTTCTTTGTTACTCTAATTGAAATGACTTTTATCTGAATTTATTGCATAAGGCAACAAAGCAAATAGTAATGTGGATACTTTCTTGAATGTTACACTCTTAACCTCTCCAGGTCAAAGTTCAATAATCTAACATCCATATCCTCATAATTCTAACTTTCTACTCTTACATTCATATCACACACCTTGTCCAGTAACTCTCTGTCTTTCGTGACCATCTAATCTTGCACTTGGTAAAAATAGTAAAAAAAAATAAAAAAAAATTGAACTTTTAGTAGTGTAGTCAAAGAATTACCCAGTGTCTCATTATAGAGTAATGTTTGATAAGTCAGTTTTATAGACTGTTACTAATATTATTACCATATTAGCTGGCCTATTGGACATACCTATGCAATATTTAGATAAAAAAAAATGCACACATCACAACCAAAACAATAAAAATTATAACTTTACCTTTATATAACATTCTTACTAACCATGAAAAACACTTACAGTATTAGTACAAATTATACTACTGGTACTTTTTTTAAATAGAAGTGAAGTAAGGTTTAATTACCAGGATATGTTTTGGAAAAAAAATTTGAGTACATTTCATCATGCATTTATTGAAAATAGTTTTAATTGTATTTCAGGGAGCAGAATCTGCGCACAAAATATATTTGTAATAGCTACAAAGAAATCTACTGGTATCAGGCAAAAAAACCAAAAAACCCAGAAATGTGGTACTTGTTGGTAAATGAAGTCCATTACCATACATGCAGAAAAGCAAATTCCAATATCTGTATATCAACAAAAATACACAAAAAGCAAATGGCAATATACCAGTCAATGCAAATATTTCTGTAAAATCTGGTATTTCTACAAAACAAGCAGCAAAATAGTATGCAATTCCATAAATTACTTATTCTTGGGTGAATTTTTCAGGGATATTTTTATTGATATATTGTTTATTCTGTTCCAGGAGTCCTAGTTTTAGAGCTAAGTTCTATGATGCATGCATTAATCCCTGGGGAACCCCACTATTTTGTGGGTTTCATGTCACTATCATACATGATACTGCTGCATTGGTTGGCAAATACAGTATTTCTTTCATTTTCACTTCAGTAATTTTTTTTATTTATTTATCTTTTTTAATCATTTCACCCCAAGCAAGGCAACAGAGCCACTAACATGCAAGGAGTTACTGAGTATGAAAGAATATAAGAAAAACATTATTAAAGAGCAAGAACACTAAAAGAACAGAATTTAAGAGGAGAGAAGATAATGATTGACATTGCATTTAAATTTTTGAAAATCAAACTTGGCTGGAAGAGAGTTCCACAAGTGAGAAGTGCAAGAAAATAAACTCTTAGCTTACAAGTACATCTAGCCATTTCAATTGTAAAATGGTGAGATCTTGTGGAGAATTTAGTATTATGCTTAAATTCATAGAGTCTAGGTACCATAGAATAGTGTTCATCAGAACATTTACCAAGAAAGTATTAACAGAAAAGTCATAGGGAAGCTACAACGTGGTGGTGGGAAAGTGACTGAAATTGAGATACAAAGTCAGGACCAATGAAATTGCAGATTCTTCTTTGGATTTTATCAAGGATCTCTAAATATATAGCAGCAGCATTAGACCATTTTAACCCCACCTCTCCAATTGTCAATTTATGGTCATTTATTTTCTGCACAGATCAGAAATAAAGAATATGTTTCTGGTTAACATTGTTTATAACCACAGAATAAGTCTCAGATTGTTATACCAATGAAGACTAAATAATAATTAACAATGATTTATTTAAGAAATTCATAATAATATCACTGTAGCTACTTTTAGTGGCATAGCTGAAGTGTGTGCCACCCAGGACAGCCGTTGAATTTGCCGACACAAAAAATGCATATTGTACAGTGATACACTCTTAAAGTTATAAAACTAGTTTGTGTACCATTATAATATTAATTTCACATACTCAAATATAGTATTCTTTAAAGTTTAATGTTCTATCAGTCTTCAAAGAACATGGTAATTATCATTTACATCTGTCTAGAATTGACTTTCACGCATGCACAGATGATTGGTTTCATAATTGCCAATCATACACTGCTGCTTTTCAGTCAGTATCATTTTACTGGTGTACATTGAAGCAGCTCATGGCTGAATACTCACATCTCATTGGACCACAGTGTGCAAGGTAATTAAAAACTATGCTTCATATCTTATTCTTTATCCTGCATTTGCAAGCATCTTATTTGCACATTCTTGTAAAATCTAATTTAATAAAATTTCTGACCATGATGAAAAATAATCTTATAGAAAGGAAATACACACCAAGCATAAACTTTAACAGTAATAGTTAAAAAACGAAACAGACATATAGAGAAAAAAGTGTAAAAAATTAGGACCATCTTTATTTCTGAAATGAAATTTATAACATTCTGCAAAGTAACTTCTGTTTTTTTGTTGACATATTTTTTAATGAAAATTTTCATTTTTTTCATTTAAGACATTGGAACTTTTTAGTTATTAAGAGGTAAATTCTTCTTTGGTCTCAGGCAGAAAAAAAAGGATGAGATTTAATATGAATTAAATTTTAAAAGGAATTCTGGGAAATTTATTGTCATTTTCTACTAGGATATTTATTATTTTAAACAAATCAATGAATTCATATTAAATCTCATCTTTTTTTTTCTGTGAAATTAAATTCTTGTTTTATTGACTTTTTTTTATTATCCTCAAACATAAGGATAAAATAACTTAAAGAATAAAAACATGATATTTTATGAATTGTTCAATAGACTTATATTCATTAGACCCAATAAAAATTTTTGAACTGCTTTTAGCTGCAAAAAAGAATCACTACCATTTGCAAATATAAACTGTATTGAGATGAAATCATGTAGATCACATGATGGCTGCTTAGTGAGAGTAGAAAGTGGTCTGTTTGTCTTCAGATATAGAAACTATCTCTGGCTTGCAGACCTCAATTTAGGAAAAACCCATGACTCACTGTTTTCCTGTTTGCAGTATTTATCCTCACTAGTGACATCACAGATAATTCTGGCCCACTCGAACCTAGAATCTTAAATTTGGCTTCTCCAGAAATACAGAACAATCTCTGGCAGCTGCAAATTCCTGTTGGAAATTATTACAAGTAAAACTCTATCTTTTTCCTTTTCTTTTACACTGCTTGTTATGTAAACATGTGTTATAATTTTTCTGCATGGGACAAATGTAAAATATATATATATATATATATATATATATATATATATATATATATATAATTTTGTGTATGACTTGGTGGTATAAAATTCTCTTTGAGAACTAAACATGTTTTTCATTCCTTTTCTTCCAGCTATTTTGTTCTGTTAGTAAAGTAAGGTGTTATTATATAATGAATATAATAATGCCCATAATGGGGGAAATGCAAACTAGGGAATAAACCTTTCTTCCCTAGTGAACACATTATCTGGTGTACTGATATGATGTGATATTAAACCGAATTATCTGGTAACCAGGACACAATATGATATTATTAACCTCCTGATGATGATATTATTTACCTCCATTACAACAGTTTATTTTGAGATTTTTATTTCATGATAAGAGAATTTTCAAGTTTTTTCTAGATTCTTTCTCTATATAGAAAAGCTGATCAAAAAGGAATTCTGGGAAATTTATTGTCATTTTCTACTAGGATATTTATTATTTTAAACAAATCAATGAATATTGACATACCAGTGGATCGCAAAATTTTATAGAGTAAAGGAATTTTTTTAAGAGCTGGTATATAACTGACTTATAATACTGAAAAAGATGTCAGCCATATTTCTTTTATTCTTCATTTTGCATTATGGTCACATCTCATTAGTAATGGTCATCTATTCTAAATGCACTAAAAAACCATTGTGACTGAATTGCTATTTTCTGTAAGTGACTTTTCCTTTTTGTTTTTGTTATAATAAACACAGAAAAATTGTGGGGTCACTCACAGCATACCAGCAGGGATATCCTTGTGTTCACAGAAATAAAAATATACAAGGAAATAACACTAAAATCATGTTAAATTGTAAATTAAAATCATATAATTTTATTTATTTTTGTGTACTGATGTATGTGTATTTTAGTTACATGTGTTTTAAGGTTGTATGTAATAGAGGAAGAAAATGACTTTGCCTTATGACAAGCAAGTTACTGAGGAGAGGAAATGGATGTGTTGACTCTTTGAAGGTCCATGGTGAAGAGGGTGAATTGGATGTGTTTAGGTGCGAAGAATCTGTTTTGCAGACAGGAAAGTTTTTTGTGCTTGCTGGGAGAACTTTTATTATTTTGGTTTTATTGTTTTTTTTAAATTTTAAACAAAGTTTTAATGTTATTTGTTTTATTTTATTTTATTTATGGTATCTATTATTATTATTTTATATTTTTATTTATTAATAATAATATCCCTTCAGGATTGCAACATATTTTACAAATAAATATATAGATTGATTTTTGTTGCATATCTCCATTAGAAACAGGCTGCCACAATACAAAGAGTTTTTAAATAAAATGTTAAAAGTGGGAGGGGATGCTAACTTTAGTTTTAAAGATTCCTCATTCCATATTTTCTAGCTGATCCTCTCATACAATAAACATTATTTTAGTTCAATTACAGCACGATGCTGTAAGCATATTTTGTTTTGATTTTTACCCATATTTATTTTTTGAGGGGGAATGAGACCTATAGACTTTTTCTGCATGTAAAGACTTATATAAAAGTTTTAGAAGCTAATGTTCTAGGAGAAAAAAAAATGAAATTTGAAGGTTTCTGATTTATTTTTTAAAATTAATGGCAGTAGTGTTTTTAGAGAAATGATACAATTCAGTCAATCAATAGCATTGTCAGAGATTGAAGTCAAATTTAGTCTTCTCAATTCCAGTGAAATGTATGTTGTGGATGCATTATTCAAGTTAAGTAACCTATCTTTTGTTAAACCTGACAAGCTTCATGATGACCTGGTATGGTGTAACAAATCTATAAAAAATATTTTGATTGAAAATTATCTTAATTACTATAATAAACCTTAATGTATATAAAGTTGTATTTGTGGAGATATGTAAATATAATTCCTAGTTAAATTATATTGAAATAACTTTCTATGAAAAACATTTATTTAAAAAGTAGATATTTAAAAAAACAACAACAATCCAACAACAACTATAAAACGATTTAAAGAAGAAATATCTAAAAAATCTTATTATTGTCATCATTGGTTATTTTGTTCTGATACACTAATTTTCTCAAGGTTAGAGTGACATTAAAAAAAATCTAGCTCAGTTGAGAGTGTATACTAGTGATTTCAGTTTGATGTCTTGTATTTCCTTATAGCAGTTTCTAGCAGCTGATTTAAGCGCAAATGACTGACTGCTCCAAATAAAAAATTGCTACCATTGTGTCCACGAAAATAAGGTACCCAAATTGTAGTGTTCTAATTTTTCTGTTTTTCTTTTATCAAATTTTCATTCGTCATTCCTTGCAAGAGAGATAACTTTGACGATAATCGCATTTGAAACAACCATAGTTATTTCCCTTACATTCTTTGCCTTTCTATTTCTTCCCTTAAGAGCTGGTGAAAACTTATTAAATATCTATCTGTTTGTGCAAAAGTAATTTGTATGCAAATTTTCCAGTCATTAATTATATTAGGTATTGGGACGACGTTGGCTTTGTTAAAATATTTAGAATATAGGACCCATTTAATTTTGTATTTGTGAAATAAGATCGTTTTATTTTTTGTTGATATCGTTATTAAAAATAACGCTTTTTAGTCCCGACAAACAGTAACAACTGAACTCTAATTTTGTGACTGAACAAAGTATAAATTACATACCATATATTCATGATATTGATATCAACTGGTTTATTTGTTTATTTAATAATTATAGTATAGTGTAACCGTGTATTAAAATTCTAGTTGCACACGATTTTTTTTGTTGCATATTTCATGCAATATCGTCTTATTTCAAGGAAATCAATACTATTTTATTTTACTGATGAAATGTATAAAAGTTATTTTGCGACTAAATATTCAAATAAAGGGAGTATTTTGGAATTAAAAAAAAAACTAACTGAAAACCTGTTCTATTGGAGGGATTTTAAGATAGTTCCTGTAGAAGGCTTAAACGAAACCTTTGGTCCTTTATTTTTCGAAATGTTATTTGAAAATTTCTCACCATCATGAACTCTTTTTGGGTTATATTTAACTTAAATATCTGGTAGGACTTCATAAAAGATTTCAAGTAACCATATTTTTTGCTGGGTAAATAGAAGGTTTTAACTGCATTTTTATTTTCAGTGTAGCAATGAAACACATAAATACCACCGAACTGTTTTTTGAGGACTTGAAAGTTGTCGACAGGCTAGCGTTTATGGCCCTCTGGAGGTTATTGTTCATACTACAATTTTTTAAAGTGATCTAGAACGAAAAAGCCTCATGAAAATTCTCACGAAAAAAAAAAGATGCATATATTTAGTTTCTGATCAGGACATTTTCAGCTACATCTTTAATTTATACGTTTAAACAAAAATAGATAATGATTTGGTTTAGCTAACCAGATTGACATAAAATAAGAGTTCACTTTAACATTATACCTTGCAACTCGAAGTCTCTTTAAAAACCTTAAGAGTTTTGGAATTTTCAAATCTTACTACCCCCCCAGCCATGGGTTAAATGACAGGGTAGAGAAGCCTCTCTAATCTTGGATGACAACCAATCTAAGAGAAGAAAAATGAAGAATCCATGGAGAGAAAAAAACGGGAAAGCACTCCATTACCTTTCTGAAGAAGTTATGCTAATTCACAGATAATAAAGAAAAGGAATCTGTGGAGAGCCATAATCACCTACGTCCTGGAAGGACATGATATTAAAAATATTAATCATTCTTTAGAATCTCATTAGTAACCACATATCTTTTTTTCTGTCGGTATATTTGCGCATTGTATAAAGAATCTTTTTCTATTAACACATGTGAGTTTATGTCACAACAGCCGCAGGCGACACAGATGTTTGGCTGTAGAATATATATGTAGTAGCAGACAGTGTCGAAATGACACTTTTAAAAATCCGTGTTTTTTTTTTTTTTTTTTTTTAAATCGAGTTCACCTCAAGCACTCAGACACAAGGGGTTACTGAGTGTGGAAGAACTAGAGGAAAAAACATTACTAAGGAGCGAGAACAAAGGAAGAGTAATCAGAAGGACAGTAGATAGCGATTGACATTGCATTTAAATGTTTGGAGATTAAAGTTGGCTGGAAAGCCCGGAGCTGGAAGGGAGTTCTACAAGCAAGAAGTGCGAGAAAAGAAACTCTTAACATAGAATTTACGGTTACGTCTAACCAACTCAACTGTAAATTGACGACACCTCGACGCTTGTCTAGTACTACGCTTAAATTTAAAAGGTCTAGGTACCATAGTGAAGAGCTCATCCGAACAATTACCATAACAATATTTATAGAAAAGGCATAGGGAGGCAACCTTGCGGTTGGAAAGTGACTAAAGCCGAGACGCCAGATCAGGATCAATAATATTGCAGATTCTTTGGATTTTATCAAGGAGTTCAAGGTAAATAGCAGAAGCACCGGACCATATGTGGCAGCAATATTCTAAGCATGGGGGAATGGTAGACTTATAGATATTTAAGATAGATTCTAGAGAGAAAAACTGTATCACCCGACACAGTAAACCAACGTTCTTAGCTGCAGACCTAGCAATGGATTCAATATAGTCTTTCCACTTCATGCCAGCCGATAACATTCAAATAGAAATTCCCTGTTTTCCATCGTTTCTGCATAGAACCACAGACTCTGAATGGAGACTGCTCATCTTCAGCTGATCTGTATGTAAGACTTTTTGTAGACATTTAAATTCGGATTCTGTTGTTGATGAAAGGCATACCTTTTATTATTTTTATCCCTTTTTATGGAATAAATATTTCATAACAATTCCAGCCTATTATATATTTGTTTACATTCTGCATAGTTTTGTTGAAAACCTTTTTGTTTTAATACTATAGATATCCACTGAGTAGATATACATATCCCTTTACACACAACCAGCAAGAAACAGAATTAATAAAATAGACGTCTCAAAATATCTATTTTAATTCTACATTAAGTCCCAGTGTTGTGTAATATATCCATAGAAAGCCCTGAAGATTCAGAGTGGGGCACACTTTTCAGGCGAAAGGCCGAGATTACACAGTGTAAAAGATACAATAAGTTGCTATAGTTTGAACCAATTTTACCCTTACATAGCTAATCGGGTTCTTCAGAGACTGAAGCTACAACATATGCTGGAAACAGATTAATACGAGGTATGTATCATGGTACTTTCACTTCTTAGATAAATAATATAAGTTATAATAGTAATAATGATATTCATTGAAATAATATTAAAACTGTAATTCCTTCTCCTATAATGATGACGATGATTATGATAGTGATGGTGTTAAGTAACAGTTTTAAAATTGTTGGAATAGGCCTTATATATTTCAAAGAAAGTTAGGAACTGCAAAATTTATGTTTTAATCTTTTGTTTTTGATTGATTCGTTTTCTACGGCTTATCAATCGTTGGCGGATTATTTAAAGCCAGAAAAAGTTTTTAGAATGTAAGAATGTTTTGTTGGGGAGATAATAATGGTTTAGTGATACAAGTCTTGCTAATTAACCCATAGCTGATGGAGAAGAGGTGGATTCATACCTTTCCCAATAGTATTTGCATTTAGGTGAATATAACGAACCCAACAGAATTTGGAGGTCGGCTCTCCGATTAACAATACCAAGCCATTATCCATTACACCATTTAATCTTACAGCTCCTGGTATTCTCAAACGGTCACCCATCGTGGTACTGACCAAGTTCGACATTGCTTAACTTCAGTAATCGTACGGGAACCGATGTTTCAGCGTGATATGGCCGTAAGCTGGTCTTTTTAAAGCGTGTGAAAGATTTACTATTGTGGATTGATTGCACATTATTTTTAGCCGAGGATTTATAAATATTGTATCTTTTCATTCGGACAAGTATCCTCATCTTAGTTGTTATACTGACAACGTTTCGGCGATGGTCGTCTCTGGCCTTCTTCAGGTGTCTGTCGTACATGTAATTTTGAACTGAACTTTTTATCCTGCGGGGATATCTTGTATCAGTTAATTCTATCGAGTAAATTAGTCTGTGTCTCTTGATACATGGTATAGAGGATTAAAGCTTTGGTTGAAACAGATCTTCTTTCCCGAGTTCAATCCCTGGATCGGGTAGTGTAGAAAAGTCATATACTTTGGTTCAGTGGAAAAAGCGGACAAGCGATCCAGAGATGAAAAAAAAAAAAAACCAACAAAAAACAACTGACATGAGATATCAATCGGTCCGTATAGTGTTGCCCAATAAAAATTGTCCAGGTTTTCTTTACAGTAAGCTTCGCCTTGTACAAGGCCTGGGGGTCACTTGAGGTAGAGGGTTACATTAATGGGTAGTTTATATGGATAGAAGGGGAAGAAACGGTTAACTCGACTTGAACAGGTTAAGATTATAGTGATTAGGGAAACATCCTCTTGGAAGTCTGTTCCACAGAGCATCGATTCGCAGGAAAAAAAAAGATGTTGGAGTGGAACTTCTCACCGATGGAATACGGGGGGAATGTGGGTGGTTTGCCACAATGTAAATGGCATGTCGGGTTCCAGCGATTTCTAATAAAGAACTTCCCTTTCAATCTCTTCAGACACAAATAAGAACATTCTTCCTCAAATCACATTTATTTTTCTTATGACTAATTAGAGTTCACATGAAACGAATTTTTCTAGCTTATGAATTGCTTTTAGAAATTGATTGATTGATTCGTTTTTTACGCCTTATCAGCCTTTGCAGGTTATTTAAAGCCATAAAATATTTTAGAGTGTAAGAATATTTTTAAGATTATAACGATTTACTTATACAAGTCTTACTAATTATCACATAACTGGGGGAAGAAGATATGGACTCATACCTTTCCTAATGGTATTTGCACGTAAGTGAATATAACGAAGACGGCTGGAATTGGAACTCGGCTCTCTGATTTTCACTCCCGAGCAGTTATCCATTACACCAAACGCACATTCAAGTTTACAACAGCTGGTATTCCCATTTAGTTATTGACCATGGTCGACGTTGCTTAACTTCGGTGATAGAACGGGAGTCAGTGTTTCAACGTGATATGGCCGTAAGCTTATCTTTCTAATGCTTGTGAACCTACTGTGGGTTGATTGCGCAAGCAAAGAAGAACTGAGTAAGAACAGATTTCTCTAATGTTGCATAAAAGGTAACGCTAGAAAAATTTACATCAATCAGAGTGATTCCCGGAGTGTCCGTCTACGAAACTCTAGAGTCGGGATGCTGAAGGTAACATCAATCAGCCAAGTGACAAACCTTTTACTTGTATTAATTCTGTCTCTGTCTCTGTCTCTGTCTCTCTCTCTCTCTCTATCTATCTATCATGGACTCTCCTCTTGGTTTCGACTCATGGGTATCTAGCACATAGGTTAATCGATAGATGTTTATATCAAATATGACACTTCAGCCCCTCAGGAATCTTACAGAAAGGACCGCATTGAGTAGATGATAGTGGGTTACGAGACAAAGCTCCTGGTCTTAATGCAGATTGTTTAGTCCTTGCTCTTGCCTTCCTTAGATGTTGGAGGCGTCTAAGTCCTAATGCTTTATTGCCATGGTAACAGGATACTCACCACTCGTGGAGTAATGGATTGCGGCTCGGATTGAAGAGCCAAGTTCGAATTCCAATCGAGTTCACGATATTCTCTTACGTGCTAGTACCCCTGAGAAAGATAAATAGACAGAGTGGGTTCTATAACATTGTGTGACAAGGAAAAACTCTTAATTCCGAACCTCCAATCAGGGGATGTAGTATGACAGATTGTAGGTAGACTAGGAGAAGGACAACTTTGAATTTTTTTTACCTAAGACAGTTCGATGTCATTTTTAACTTCGTTCTGACCACGCCGGTAACAAGCTGTATTTGCCTTTGCCTTGGACAACATCGGTGGCATGGTGAGGAGAGACGTGCTACATGGACGCAGATAAATGGGGCCTTGAGACCGACGGACGCCGCACTCAACATTCTTTTCGGTCCAGGACCATAAAAAAAACCCTTATGTGGTACCCCGGCAACTTCAAGAATGCTCTTCAGCTTGCCTTCATACCTGAGCCGTGGTATGCCTCCATTTCTTTTGTAGCTGTGTAGCTGGCTGTTGGTTTTCGATTGTGTACCATTATTATGACATAACCAAACCATTGCAATTGAGATTGCATCATAAAGGTCTTGATGCCTTCAATTTTGCAAACAGATCAGCATTTGAGATCTTGTCTCCCTGGGCATATCCACAGGTAGAGCGAAGTCCATCAATGCGATTTTCAGATATTGTCTACCATATAGTTCTACCCTCACACTTTCTATACCTACAAACATTCTGTCTCAGATATTGAGCACGCTTCCCTTAAAAATAGGAGAAATTTTAAACAACGCCCCGTTTTATATTATATATATTATAATTATTATGTATTATATCTACCAGCCTGCTCACTCGAATAAAACTTAATAAAGAAGTAATAAAAATGTCGGATTAAAGATAAATCCATTAATTCTTTAGAAATTACTTTGTTTAGGTTATACGAAACCGAGCAGATATGGGCTTCCGAGAAAACCTGAATGAGGGGTGTGCATTCGTTAAAAGGGTAAATAGAACTTTATTAGGGCGTGACGTTCTCCGAGGTCGAGCGGTTTAAAACACAGTGGATCAGACAGTAATTTCTCTTACAAAGTGGGAAGTAAGTTCGTACTTTGTTGGAGAACACGTTTACGTAAAACACAATGTTTAAAAAGCGAGTCCTCTACACAAATACGATTAAAATAATGTTTGAAGTGATTAAAAATAAATCTTTATATATATATATATATATATATATATATATATATATATATATATATATATATATATATATATATATATATATATATATATATATATATATAGTGCTGTTCGATAAAAAGTGACTCACCTGATTTTTTACTAAATTTTCTCTTCTCCGATGAAACGAAAGTTGAGCTAAATTCAAAGGATAAGCGATCTAAAAACCTGAAGAAGCTTTGAAAGCTCTTTGAATTTAGGAGTAAGTACTGTCAAGCATCCGTTCAGTATAATGTTCTGGGGATGCTTTTCTTTTCATGGAACCCCACCAAGCTCATTTTTATGCAGGATAATGCTCCCTGTCACAAATCAAAATTGATGAAGGAATACTTTGATGAGAAGCAGGTGAGTGTTATGACATGGTCGCCCCAATCTCTTGACCTCAACCACATAGAAAACTTATGGAGCATTATAAAGTACAGGCTCTCGAGAAAACAGTTGAGCAAGAAAGAGGATTTGATTGTGAATTTCTTATCCGAATGGAATTCAATGCTTGGAGATGAGATTTGCCAGAACCTAATCAAGTCAATGCCAAAGAGGGTTGAAAAGGTTATTCAAAATAAAGGAGGACCCATAGATTATTAAATATTTCGAAATATGTTACCTGTTATAAATAAATTATACCTCTATTATTCTGTATTTAAAGCTGTTCGGTTATGTTTCTATTGATTACTAGTCGCAAGAAATAAGTGAGTCACTTTTTTTGCATAGAGTTTTTCCTTAAATCTCATTTATATCCAAAATTATAATTATCAACAGAATACCTTAGGGTGACTAACCTTTTTTACTAGGTGGCCGGGAAAGGGGTCTTTATATTAGTAAGATTAAAAATTAGTTTGACGTCAAAAACAATAGGCGAAAAAATTTTTAAGTAAAAAAAATCAAGTGAGTCACTTTTATCGAACAGCACTATATATATATATATATATATATATATATATATATATATATATATATATATATATATATATATATATATATTATTTTTATTATAAGAGATTATAATAAAACATGTTGAAATCGCTATACAAAAGCTTTCATGGTTCAATACTGTGATTGTACATCTTCAGGCGATGGTAGCATTGTCTGAAGAACTGGTAGCTTCTATCTGTTTGTTTGTTATCGAAATCTTCCTCATTATTCTGAAACTACATTACCCAGGGTACTTGGATAAGTATATTTCATTTTGATCAAGGGGGTTCCTGATGGGGCACTCCACCACTGAATCATTTTTTCTTTGATATAAATTAAATTTAAATTTGAACAAGGGAATGTCTCCTAGGGTACTTGGATAAATATATTTAATTTTGATCAAAGAGGATCCACGGGGACACAACCCCCCACCACTACATTTTTTTCCTTTTGATTTAAATTAAGTTTAAATTTGAACAAGGGAATGACTCCTATCCAAAATATAGAAGGAGAAAGTCAGAAGATGGAGGTCACATCGGCAAGATCATTGAGCAATACTGAAATGCATCATTTTTTTCCACAAATTATAGCAATGATTTAAAATCAATCATCATTTTCTTACAAAAGGAAAATGTGTGACACGCAACAATGCGCGGATAATTCGGTTAGTATAAATATATAATGATTAACGTATTCTTTGTATATTTTTATATTTTTTAATTCGTTGATATGTGGGAATACAGTAGTTTTTGGAAATTCTAAAATTAATAACATGACAATATTGTTGCATTATTATCTGTTAGCATCGTTTCGGCTATAGAAACAGTTTCACTGATTCAAAATGGAATGCAACTTCGATTTCTGTCGGAGGTAGAACTACTCAATCTAGCTTGGTTGTTAGCAATTTTACGGTTTAAGAAAAAAACAAAAAACAAAACCCAAAAAAGAACAAAACAAAACAGGGATCGCAAATCAAATACGTGTACCCCCAAAAAATAACTTTTGGAATAATATATATATATATATATATATATATATATATATATATATATATATATAGTGTTTGCATTATAGTCTTGCATGAACACAGGTGGTATTCCTGAAAATGCATTGTTGAATATTTAAAGCTTTTTTAGTAAAATTAAGCATAATTAGTGTTTGGGTGGATCATTTTATTTCCTCGTCATTATATAGTCACTGTATGCCCAATTAGAAATTATGGAAAAGATAGACGTCGGGTCTAACGGCGGTTTCTCCTGCACAGGTTTGTATCCTGCCATAGGGCGCATTTTTTTTTTCAAATAAATTTTCTCGAATATTCAGACCGGTTGTCCCAAAAATAAATAAATATACTGTTTAATAGATAAACAAAGCGTCTACTAAAATATGAGTATCCACTAAAAATAACATTTAAAATGATATATATATATATATATATATATATATATATATATATATATATATATATATATATATATATATATAGATAGATAGAGAGAGAGAGAGAGAGAGAGAGATGTTTCTTAGGACTATTAATTCTTTCTCTCTCTTCTTATATATATATATATATATCTATATATATATATATATATATATATATATATATATATATATATATATATAGAGAGAGAGAGAGAGAAACTTTGAATTTTCAACGGAAGATGAGCGTTCTTAAATGGCATAACTGAATTTTGTTTTGCTATGTTGACTTTCCGTGGCCTTATGGTAAGGCACACTTAACTTAAAAGTGGTTTCCGTGATCGAAAAAGGGAATACAGATTTGATTTCTATTGGGAAGACATGAATTTCACTTCTTTAAAAATAAGCAAACAACAAGAACGGGTATGTCTATTCAGACACGTGTAGTGCCTAAATATAAGATTTTTAGTAATACGAAATGATATCGGATTAAAAATCCATATATATATATATATATATATATATATATATATATATATATATATATATATATATATATAAGCCTTGTGTTATTGTTAGAGTCACCAGGATTGTTCATGTTGGACACAACGTCGTCCATTCTGCTGTATTTAATCTGAAGGAAGTTAACCATCTGTTATTTTCTGCCGAGACTCTCCACTGTCGATACAGTCTGTTTGTAATGTCCTCGGAAAAAATAACAGGGTGGGAGTGGCAGGATTCTAATCGTGACCCCTACTTCCAACAACCAATCTTTTCTCTTGGGACAATCATCTAAACACAACAAACGTCGCTTGAAGCGCCACTATTTACACAGTGTGTTGCATTCTTGATAGAAATCAAATTTCTTCGTTTCTTTCATGATGTTTATTTTTGTGTGCGTTTCAGTCTCAAGCGGCAAAGAAAGGAACTGGAAGCGATGAGGTGACATGGGATTCAAAGGAACGGAATCCATGATGAGACACGAGAGATTCAAAAACTGCGGTTGAAAAGATTCAATTCCGATTAAGTCAAGAAATCTTTGATTTCGTTTCATACTAGCAATTTATCATATAATAATAAATATATTTTCTAATATTGTTTTCGACTGACACAAGACTACATTAGTGGAGCACTCAGAGATCGTCTCTACAATAGTGTGACTGACGAATTGCCCTGCTGCAAATTACTCGTTTCCTTTTCTCTCTCTCTCTGTGTCTCTCTCCGTCTGTCTATGCGTATAAGAAATGATATCGGAGAGGTCTTAGATTAGACCTAAAAGAGTTCACCATTCCTCCAGTAAATAATTAATCGTATATATCACGCTCTTGTGTGTAATACGCACCTCTAACTTTGGGCTACGATCCACCATGCAAGTTGACACCAATGTCAACTCATTTTATCTGGTGATTGGGTGATGAAAACCCGAGAAAATCAGCAGTTGTCAATGCAATCAAAAAGTGTATGCTGTGAATATTTCTACTACAATAATTAATATGCACCATTAAAAGAGAACAGCTGATAATCACACAGAAAAACTCAGTTAAAATTGATATGAAAAGAGTTTTATTTAAAGTTTGCACAATAAAATAAAGAAAAAAATATTCAATTGGGACATTGTTAAGTGAAACAAAAATCGGCTCTACTGTAGTATGATATGCACTGAGGCATTTGCAACCTACCGTAAATGACGATGCACTCATTATTACTGGAAAATGCCCAGGAAAAACGATGACCTGTTTTTTAATGACATCAAATTAGTTTACAAACATCAAAATCACTATCTGTCTATATTTCTGAGATGAGGTATTATGTACACTATTTACATTATTCGGACTATTGTCCTTATCTTTGTCACCATAAATTATTACAACGTTTCGGCCGTTATACGCTCCGGCCTTCTTCAAGTGGTTGGAATGTCGAACTGAACACATGGTACAGTGGATAAAGGCGTTGGTTAGATCCAGTGACAGGATCCAAAGAATGTGAGTTCAATACCTGGTTAAGGCGGTGGAGAACTTGGAGGGGGGAATTAACAGAAGATAACTGATGTGATGGACTTGTACAATAAGCTTTGCGACCATTTTTTTTTTTTCAGATTAAGTACTTGAGATCACAAACTTTAAAAAAATTACTATGTAAATTGATTGTAATTTGATCTCCCTACGGAAGTAAAAACAAAATAAGTTCATACGACGTGATCTCTTAAAATGAAAAAAAAAAGATGTTTTTGAAATTCGTAATCTGGAATGCTTTGTATCTGTCTATATGTATCCTTAAGGAGACATGGCACAGCAGATAAAGTCGTTGGTAAGATCCAGTGACAGGACCCCAAGAGTTTTGAGTTCAATACCTGGCTAAAACAGTGGCGAACTTGGAGAGGTGAATTAACAGGAGATAACTGATATCCATTAGACATTGCACAAGGAACTAGAACAGCCTACCCCAGTGAAAAAAACAACTACGAATTTCAAATTTTATTTTTTACATTTTAAGAAATCATGTGGTTTTAGTATATTTTTTTGTTTTTGTTTCGTGTGTGTGTGTGTGTGTGTGGGGGGGGGTCAGTTTAATTTATAAACTAGACCCCCATATTAAATTTTATAAAATTTAATATTTTTGTTAATATTCGTGATATAGAATGCTGAATCTGTAATAATATGAAAAAATAGAAGTAAAAAATCATTATTTTTGGTCGCTTGTCTATTTCAAACTCAGAATGCGTTCAGCCGGAATCGAAAATATTCCAGTAACTGTAATGAGTGCTAAATGATAATTATAACTCTCTCCTTTCTAATTCGGATAGCTGAATATGAAGAAGGAAAGGAATTGGCAAGCTTATGTGAAATTTTCTTTGGACCAATGAAAATCTTGCCTTCATAGAAATTGACTATGAGCTGACAAGAAGAAGGAAAGGAATACGTGCGCCTATGTAAAATCGTTTTTGGACTAATGAAAATTTTGCTTTCACAGAAATTAGCCGGTCAGCCAAGAAAAAGAAGGAAATAAATTCGTGAGCCTACGTGAAATTCTTTTTGATATAAAATGAGGAGAAAAATTAAATTAATATGAAGAGAGTGTCTGAATTTATTTGAGAGGTTTCGTTCCAGTTCCTCGCGAAGTTCACGCCAGTGTAAAATTAATCGCCAATTATATTATCGGCCTCTAACCAAGCACACGGTTCTTCAAAGAATTCGCTCTCAACAATTCAAGAAAGCTAAGTATTTCAAATTATCTCTCTTCATCTACTTTTGAACGTGTGCAGCTATATGTCTGTGGCCAACGAACTCTCTTAACTGTGTCGTAAACATGTTTGAGTATTATTTTGTGTCAGATCACTTAATCTGTTTTATGAACATTTCGTCTTCATGGCAATATCTTAAAACTACGATTTATAGATTTAAAACTTCTGATTTATTTTCCCGAAACGAGCTACTGGCGCTACTTGAAGCGTGTAAATTTGTGTATAAATTCCTTATTTTGTTTTGTTAAAATTACCCATGTGTTTCCTCGTTATTATCATCTTTCATTAATCTTCTTGTCGTGGGTAAATCAACTGTTCAATTTATCCCCTAAACCCCACGCCATTATAAAACTACTGAAGTCAGCCTCGATAAAACTATAAGCAGTAATAGAAAACAAAAGTGATCACACAAAATATTGATTTTTAAGTAAACCTTTTTCCGAGAGGTGTACTCATTTTTAGATGGCAAAATATTCACATTTTTGTAACAGATTTCTAATGCTGTATTGTTCAGTCATAGATTGATATGTCCCGGAAGGGGATATATTTGTTCGAAGTAGCAAAGTGGTTGCTGACTATTGTAACCGGGTAGGACAATCTAGCAGGTAACCGTAATGGATTGGTCCTCGTCGTAGTAGTAGGCAATAGGCGTAGCCAATAGGTATCCTTCTTGTACCTCCACATCAGTCTGTATTTATGGCTGACACCAGCCAATCATATTACTGTGAAGGGGAACCCAGGTGTATGCATATTAATTACATCATAAATAATACATGGCAGTATTACGTTTTGATTGTGTAATATTCCACTAAAAGTTAAAATCCTGCTATATTCTTATTTTGAAGAAATATAACTGTAAATAAAAATGTAGCAGAGGGTTCTCATTTATCTGTGATACTGCAAATTATCACTTAGCCTCTAACGACGTTATATCCGACGTGCCTTAACCGACTCGGCTACGAAGAAGCTTTTGCCGATCAAACAGTGTCTGAACAGTGCCTTTAAGCAAAATCCTTTTCTTCGTAGATTCCTTGAAATTATCACATATGTTGTTTCCCATACAAATAATTTTTTAAAGCAGTAAAGGATTTTTATTAATCCAACAGATTTGTATCACTTTAAACATTATTTTTAGTGGATACTCTTATTTGAGTAGACACCCCGTTTATTTATTAAATAGCATATTTATTTATTTTCTTCTACTGGCTTGAATATTCGAAAAATCATTATTTACATTATTCGGCCTGTTATCCCCATCTTCATTGCCATATTCACAACGGCCTTCTTCAGGTGATTGGAATTTCGAACCGAACCCTTTATTTAGTCTACCAGGGTAGATTGTTCTAGTTCCACGTGCCATGCCTCTTCCGGATGTCTCAGTTATTTCCCTTTAACGCATCTCTCTAAGTTTGGTTCACCACTACTGTGGCCTGGTATTGAAATCACAACTCTCTGGGTTTAGTCACTGGATCTAACCAACGTTTTTATCCACTGGGTGAGTTCAATCACCCGAAGAATTTGTCCATAGCTAGAACCCTAACAGGTGCTACCACTCCGGGTCAGGGTGGACCTGGGAACACCAGCAATTAAGAGGTGGTTCCACGCTCCTCAAAACCTCCTGATCAGAGGCCTTGCTGTCGGATGTAGTTTATCGTCTTACCCAGGACGCGGATGTAGTTTAGCGTCATACCCAGGATAATAAAATGCTTGTAAAATTACACGGTGCAAATTACACAGTGCAATTCGTATGTATGTGTTTTGTAGATAAAAACGGTTTTGTCACTATTGAAGAAGTCCTCACACATTTGCGAATAACAATAATAAAGAGGCAGAAACAGTTCCTATAAATGGCAACCCCTACGAAGTTTTCTCTGCAATCAATTGGTATCATATGAAGGTCTGAGAAGTTTGGGCGTTGGGAAGATGTGTACAAGCTGTCAGCCGGGAAATGTCAAAGGGCAAAAAGAGACCCATCATCCTAAAGACATGCGTCGGATGCCGAAAACAAGATTCCTAAGGAGTTATTTTATTATTTTTTCTGTGTGAGTGGAGTCGTATTTGTAGAAAGCGGGTGGGGGTTGTGAGAAGGAGTGACAAAACAAAAATAAAATGGAGAAAATAACGAGAGCAAAGGAAAAGCGAAGGTCAAGAATATAGTAGGAAAAAGAAAAGGCTGAAAAAGAGAAGAAAAAAGAAACCAACGAAATGGTGAAGAAAGAAACGTGAGAAAAATGTTCAGAAAAAAGAGAAGAAAAAGAAAAAAAGAGGAATGTCGATGAAGAGAGCGATGAAGAAAGAGCAAAAAATTAAAAAAGGAGGATAGAGAAGGACCGTTAATGGATATGAAAAAAAGCGTAGATGAAAATGATGAGAAGAAAGGGACTATTATAATTGACAAGGAAAGAGAACATTGAGAAAAAAAAAAGGAAGAAGGAATATGACAAAGCAAAAAGTACAGAATATAGTGAAGAAAAAGAAAGAAAAAGAGAAGAAAAAGTAGAAATCAAGCTCACTAGGAATATTTGTAGAAGAAGAGGAGGAGGAATAAGAAAATAATAAAAGCAGGAGAAGAAGAGAGGGAAGAAGAGGAGAAAGAAGAGAAAGGAAAAGAAAATAAAGAGAAAGGTGAAGAAGATAATAAAAAAGAAAGAAGAATAAGAATGCGAAATATGAAGAAGTTAATGAAGAGAAAGATGACAATAAAGAGAGGAGGAAAAGTAGAAGACAACGAAGAAGAAAAAAAAGAAAGAAAAAGAAGAAGAAAATAATGAATAGAAAGAAGAAAAAAATAAGAAAGAGAAGGATGAAAAAAGATAATGAAGAGAAAGAAGAAGAAAATGAAGAGAAAGGAGAAGAAGAGAATGAAGACGATAGAAGGAGGCAAAAGATAACGAATAGAAAGAAGAAAATATGAAAGAGAAAGAAGATAACGAAGAGGAGAAAGAAGAAAATAAGAAAAAGAAAGATGAAGAATATAATGAAAAGAAAGAAAATAATAAAGGGTAAGAAAAAAAGTAAGGAAGAGAAATATGAAGGAAAAGAAATAGAAATGTTTATAGGAAAAAAAGGAAGAAGAAAGCAAAAAGTAAGAAAATGAATTTAAATAAAAGCAATATCATTATATTAATTATAATCCAAGGAAGGAAAGAGCTGAGTAGAAGAAGACAGCGTAGAAGATGGAGAAGGAGAGACAGAAGATAAAAGTGAAGGCAAATACGAAGAAGAAGAGGAAGATGGGTTAAAGCAGAAAAAAAGATGAGATATCGACGTAGAAGAAAAAGAGGACAATGACGATAGCATAAAAGAAGAAGGCAGTATAGAAAGAGAATAACACAGAGAAAGAGAAGGAATCAAAGAAGAACAAGAACAAGAGAAAGAAAGAAAAGGAGGCAGAGGAGATAAGGGTCAAGAAAGTAGTAGAGAAGGAAAGACCAAAGAAAGAGAAGGAACCTAAGAAGCGAGAGAAGGCAAGAAAGAAAAAATAGGAAAGAAGGTAGATGAGAAGGCAAAAGTTGAGAAAGCAGTATAAAAGAGAAAGACGATGGAGAAGAGGAAGACCGTGAAGAAGAGAGAAAAATGGCTGACGATACGGAAGAAAATGCCAGAGAAAAAAGCAACGAATAAAGGAGGAGTGTGAGAAGATGAAGGAAAAGAAAAGTGTGGAACAATAAGAAACAAAAGCGAAGAGGAACAAGAAAAAAGCAAAGAAAACACATGAGATGTGGAGATGGTGGTATATAAGAATGGGAAGATGGAGGGAGGAAAAAAACAAAGAACTAGAAATGGAGGAGAAGGCAGAGGCGAAGAGTAGTAGTAACAGTAGGAAAACAGAGAAAGTAGTGAAGAAGGACGTTTGCTTACTGGATTGGAAATTTCGTTTGAAAGATAGGGTGGGATTGGCGTTCTGATGCCAAGCCTTACTCCGAAGAACCAATCTCGGCTTCTTGTATCGTATGATTATTAGTAGTAGCTGTAGTATTTGTTGATGTTGCATTTTTTGCGTTGTTCTTTCCCGCTCACATCTATTTATTTTTCCCAACCGTTTAATGTTCAGTTTGTTTGTCTTTCTACGTTCTTGTGGGAAGTTAATGTTTCAGTTTGCTGCACGTCCCTTCTTCTTGGAATGTGTCATGCCAAAATGGCGAAGTTCGACACTGGCGGGGTCGTAATTTCGTCTCTTTGCTTTCTTTTTCGTATTGTCATGTTCTTGTTTATGCCGGCAAGAGAAATGTTTCATCGGCTTAGGTTTTCCTTCATTTTATTGTATTTTTTACCAACTGAGATGGAGAACCATTGTTAGGCGTACAACAGAAAAAAACACATCTGGCTAGGTCTTCAGCCTAATCGAAGAATATTGTGGATTTTATAAGCATTCAAAAGTATTGATAACAGATATCTTGGGTGAGGGCTAAAATATCTTTGTCATAGCCTCTATTAACACACCACATTAAAAGTTTTTTCTGCCATTAATTTTGATAGTAGAGCGGTTAAACGAATGTTTTAGATACATTAGCACGTTTTAGTTTCATAGATATATGTCGGATTTTATGAAGTTTGGCGAGTATGAATTATATTGGAGTGTTTTAATTTAATACTACAAGAGGTTATAGATAATTATTGCTAATGAATTGACATTCAAGTCAAAATATTAAGAAAGACCAATCTCGCGAGTGATCCCGCGGAACTTTAGGTTAATATATTATCAGGAAAGATAATATCTGAAATATATTTGTTGTCTAGAAAGGCAACCGACCTTCTTTACACTAATTGTTGAACATAGACTCGTCCTCCATTGACTAGGTATTTACTCTGTCTCCTTACTAAGACGAGTTGTGACACAAGGTTATTTTTTAAGGAGGGGTTCCCGAACGCGTACACCTGGGTAGGAACAAAAATTGCCCACAACTTCCGTTACCGTCGGTTGCGCTGGCCTCGGTGCGAGCACCGATCCCTCTTTCTGGTGCAATGAGAGGGCGCGGCCTCGGGCAGCTGTTCCTCAGGTCTGGGCATCTCTCAGTATAATTTTAGTTGCGACTCTTTACTTTGACTGGGCCGCCCCTGAGTGCACTCTGCCCAAAGACAGAGACGCAACTGAGAGATGATAAATAGATGTGTTACAAACTACTCGGGAGAGCAGCTTACACTCTAAAATGATTTTCTAACCGCAGCTTAGATGTGGCACGAGGCCGAAAGTGTGGAGCACCCAGTGAGGATCGAACTCACTACTCGGTCGTAATTGTTCAAGCAAGACAAGCTTGCTGACCAATTACACCGCCTCGAGGTGCCCAAATTCGTCCATTGACTGAGTGAAAAGTCTGCTGGTAGGTGCAGGAGTGGCAAAGTAGTCGCAAGTGGTTGTAAAGTGACTCGCACTGACTACAGTATTCACTATTATTGTATTATTAATCCATGTAATTAGTTTCTTCATTAATCTTTGTTTCCCGTATTTTCCTTGGAATATTTTAATCAGAACTACAAGCTTATACGAATATTATAACACTATCCTTGTTGCTACAGATAATCCAACGTGTTATGATGGTTAACAAGCTCGTCTAGTTGGATCAACTATGACTGAGTAGTGAGTTCGATCTTCACTGGTCGTACCATACTTGCAGCCCCGTGTCGCATCAAAACTACACTTAATAACTCACTGTTCTCGTTACTACAGAACCAAGAAGAATATTAAATATAACATTTTATGAATAAAAATATATAGTTCTGAATACAACGAATACAACTTAAAAAAAATAGACATTTTTTTTTAAGCGTTTCACCCCAAGCAAGGCGGGAAGCCACTAGGACGCAAGGGGTTACAGAAAATTTGGAGCAAGATCAGATAGGAGTGATAGAAGAAAGGATGAGGAGAAGGGTAGTGGATAGATCAAGGCAACTGGAGATGTCGATTGACATTACATTTGAATAATTGGAGATTATAGCTCTCAGGGAAACTGGAATAGGGAAGGGAGTTCCACGGGCGAGAGGTGCGAGATATGAAGCTATTGGAGTAGAAGAGGTGGCTACATTTAACAGTTTCAACTGTGAAAGGGTGAGAGCAGGATGCCAGCCTCATAGGGCGCTTGAACTCATGAAGTCTGGGAACCAGCGAATGCAGCTCCTCGGAGCAATTGCCATGAAAGTATTTGTTAAACAGACAGAGAGAGACGACGGCGCGTCTGTGAGAGAGTGACTGTAGACGAGATGCCAGATCAGGGCCAATTATATTACATATCCGCCTGTGGAGCCTATCAAGAACACCAAGGCAAACAGAAGGGGCTCCAGACCATATATGGCAGCAAAGCACTTCCACAGGCGCGAAGTTCGAGAGAAGAAACTACGAAAATAGAACTTACGGTTACATCTAGTAATTCCAACAGTAAAATGATGTGATCGAGCTGCCAGTCGAGCGTTTCGCTTAAATTCGTAAAAACGAAAACCTGTAATAAATACCGGATTTTTGATAAACCTATAATTAATAATGAATATTTTTTAAACTTGTAATTAATACAGAGTTTTTGTTTTAATTAATACCGGATTTTACGATGGGCATTTATAGGCATTAATTGGTGAAGGAGACAATGCATGAAGATTTGAAATTCAATGATAACAGTTATGAAACTTGATAAATTTAGTATTTGTAAACAAGCAAAAGTAATATACAAGAGAAAATTTGTGAAAAATACGCAATCGAACATTTTGGTTGGTTGGTTTGGCTGTTTTTGTTTAGGGGCATATCAACACCTCTATGGGTTATTTAATGCCGAAATTTAAATATATTTTGTACACAGTTTATTTTATTTTTGGAGATAATAATGGTTTAGTGATACAAGTCTTACTAATTAACACATAGCTGGGGGTGGGGAGAAGCGGTGGATTCATACCTTTCTCAAGAGTATTTGCGCGTAAGCGAATATAACGAACCCAACTGGAATTGGAACTCGGCTCTCCAATTAACAATTCCGAGCCATTATCCATTGCACCATCCGCACATCCAGGCTTACAGTGCTAGGTCACTCATCTAGGTACTGACCGGGCTCGACGATGCTTAAATTCAGTGATCGCACGTGAACCGGTGTTTCAACGTGATGTTGCTGTAAGCCTATTTTCTCTTTGTGTTACATGTGATGTGAAGTAGGTAAAGGTTGAAAAAGCAGCGTAGAAGGAAGAGAAGATGCACGAGGAAGAGAAAAAGGTGCCGAAGAAGGTGAAAGAGTAGAAGTAGAAAGAAGTGGATGAGAAAGAGAAGAAGAAGAAGAAGACAGAAGTCGAAGAAAAGACAAAGAATGTAAAAGAAATTTAAGAAGAGGAGAATGTAGGGGAAGAGAAAAAAAGAAAGAAAGAAAAAAGAGAAAGGATAGACATCTACTAGGCATTGGTCTTCACTCGATGAAGATCCAACTCACAATGGTCTACAACGGCACTTATATCCGATCAAGAATTAACTCATTAATATCGATTTTTCGATTAGCACCGGAGTACGTATTAAAATGACAAAAAATTATGCGACTGTTAATGGTAAACGTTGCTTAGTCAAGCATAAAACATTAGCATTTGCTAGGATCGAACTCACTGAATTAATTACCAGCTTAGTTTCCTTACCATCACTTGAAGTTGGATACCTAGAAGATACTTTTCTTAATTGTTAGATAAATGCTAGAAACAAGAAAATGTAAAAAATTACGGATTGATTTTCAGTTGTAAATTTCAGCAGCGTCCTGTTTTGGGTGATAGGAACGTATTGTTTTTTCTTAGAGAAGATAGCTGCAAAAATGCACTCGAGAGCACGAAATTGACAGCGCACTGTTTATTGGTATTACCTCTTGTTGCTATAAAACAATGGGACGACAGCAAACATAACGAATAGCGAAGGGAATCTTGCATTTTAGTTAATTCTTCAAAAAGTGCATTTTAGTTCTTTCTCTAAAAAGTGCATTATAGTTCTTTCTCTAAGAAGTGTATTTTAGTTTTTTCTCTAATAAGTACATTTTAGTTCTTTAAGAAGTGCATTTTAATTATTTTTTAAGAGGTGCATTTTAATTATTTTTTAAGAGGTGCATTTTAATTATTTTTTAAGAGGTGCATTTTAGTTCTTTCTCTAAGAAGTGCATTGCTGTTATTTTGTAGCAAACGGCTGTTATTAATTGTAATGGTAAGATTGAGAAATGTCAATATAAATGAATTCAACGTGTAGAGGATTTTTATAAATATTTTTTATACAGAAAACATAGTTCAAAAGTGGAGAGAAAAATATACTTGCTTCATTAACTTTAGCGTATTTGTGAGTGCGCCACGTGCTTTGGTTGAAATTAAGAAGTCAGCAACTTGCCTGTTGCTGTCCTCTCCTCCGGACTGGACACATCTATCTACCATATTCCGTGACTAAGTGAGCAAAAGAGAAAGAGTGCGCAAGTCCTTTCCCTTTATACTGCATATTACCACACTACCAAGCGGGCGTTAGGCGAAGTATCCTGGTAGACAGGACGTGGTAACTTGTATACTTAGCTGCTCTATCTCTAGGGAAAGCGTCCTTGTTATTTTTTTTGGGAAATACGTCGTAGTTATTTCTCAAGGCGGTTTGTAGTTATTTCTCCGAAGGCTTAGTAGATCGTTCTCTAGGAACAGGTTATTATTTTTATTTCTCTTATAAGTTCATTTATTTGCTCGTGCGCTTACCAGTTCTTTCTCTGTAACTTTAATTAGTAATTCTTTTTCTGAAAATAGTTTTGTAGATTTTTTTGTTCACAATTTTTACGAAGTTGATACAGGAGATAAAATATTGCTATTATTTGTAGCCACAAAACGAATTTTGAGGCGTAGCTTAGACGTGGCCCAAAGACGAAAGTATGGGCACCCAGTGAGGATCGAACCCACTATTACAGTTCTAAGGAGATAAACTTGATAACCATTACACCACGTCGAATTACTAAACGTTATTCTAAGCGTAGCGTAGATATTAATGATTTTTTAAGCGTAGCTGAGATATGGAACAAGGCTGAAAGTGTTGAGACCCAGTGAGGATCGAACTTACTATTCAATCGTAACTGATATGTCGAGACAAGTTTGCTAACCATTACACCAGATCGGTGTGTCTGAACTAGTTCTGAGGAGTGTTATACTCTTATAATCGGAAACACGACTTTTAATTTTATCACCAATGCTATATAATACCTTGCACTTACATATAAAGGATTATATTCTGTACACATTTATGCTCACGCACGCACGCACACACACACATACATATATATATATATATTAAAGGAGAGAGTGAGAGTGTGTGTGTGTGTTCTGATTAAAATAAACATTGAGAAACCATGCGTGCGTGTGAACAAGGAAAAGAAAAAAAAGTGAGAGAAAGAGATATATCGTATGTGAGTGTGTGCACGCACATTTATTTGAATAAACATAAAAAATCCCTCTCTGGAGTCCAACACAGCGGGAAATTATGGGCGAACTGACGCAAATGGGTTTTATTCCCACCCTTTCTCATACTTATGCCGCTACAACTCAGCCGATTCTACGGGGTTAAGCATCCATATGTCAAAAAGGCCTCTAATCAAGACGTGCGATAAAAATCTGAACAATTTATGTTCCCATTCCCGTCCATTTTACTGATCTGTGTTTTAACTCAGTAGTCATTTGTATTCACGTAAAAGATGAAACGGTTTCGTTGCGTGTTTGGCTCAAATGGTTGGAGAGTGGTCCGAAATCAGAGAGGCTTGATTCTGTTCGAATTGTGGGAATGCATAGGTTTATTACAAATACTATAATACTATTATTTATTACAAATACTATAATACTATTATTTATTACAGATACTGTGAGGAAAGACGCTGTTTCAAACTACAACAAGCAAATAATATGTCCGTGTGTTAATAATCCACTTTGACTGAAAACTATACATACATGTTAAAATAAAAAAAGGACATTATAGGTCTAGGAATGTAAGAAAGTGTTTTAAAGTTGATATTCTTCACACAAATTAGTAGAAGTACAGAAAATGGCACCGACAGTAATATTTGTATTAACTGCTGATCACTAACAATGTACGACGTCTGCAAAATATTTTACGATAGATTTCTATAGTAAATTTCTATCCTAAATTCTATAATAAAAACTTATTAATAGTCTTCTTTTCTTCGGTAATTGCTTCGATATCGAAAATGAGTTTAAAGATTTATTTTATTCTAATATTCTCTAATACAAGACCCAAGAGCCACTTAAGGTAGAAGGTTACTGTGTGGTGCCGTATGAGCGTAAGAAAAAACAATGTAAATTTCATGTGGTTATGCAGGAAAGGTAACGGTTAACCTTAGTCTTGAAGAGGTCAAGATTGTAGTGATTAGGAAATCCTCCTGCCGGGCTTCTGTTCCACAAAGCAGCAGTTCTTGGAAAGAGGCGTTCGAGTGGAACTTACTTCTTACTATAGGAATACGGAAGAAATGGGGATGATTTACCCTTGTGTACGTAGTATGGCTGGTCCCAGTTGGAAAGGTCAGGGGTGGTGTGACTAAGGAATGTAGCTCGCCAGAACACATGCCATGGAAATAGCGATAAGGTTAGCAAGAATCTCGAGACGTTTCGTTTGTGGGAAACGAGCCTGGTCAGTTTTATTCTTACTTGGTGCATACGCATTGGTGGTTCGTAAGGCCGATACCAGACTGACAAGAATGTATCAAATCTTTCTACTAAATTTATAAAATCTTCTTATTAGTAGTTTTCTGAAGTCTACTGTTATCGCTGTTTCTGGATCAACGGTGACTTCTTTCCTAACCTTTTGTTTGAAGTAGTGTGGACGGTCAACATATGCATGATATTATTAGTTTCACTTTAAGTTACATATGCAATACATTTTAGTTGTTACTGCTATTGAAATTCCCCAAGTAATGTGGTTTCTGTTATTTGGTAAAGTTCTTTGTTTGTGATTCTCTGGCGCCAGTTCACGAGGTTGGATGAAAGATGGCCCTCTCTAACACGTACAGGGTTCATTCGCTCGGAGCCATTTTTAATAATTGATCTGAGAATGTGGCTATTTACAGCTGACAATTTAGATATTTATTCACGAGTTGTACACCGTACATGACTCCCATATTCAGGTCTAGATCTGATGAAACTATCAGGTCATCCCAATTTTCTGTCCGAATTTTGAATAAAGAAAACAAGTGACGAAATGTTACATTTAATTACAGATTCAATCAACAATGTATTTTCCCTGATTATTTATGACATCCTTCTATCTATTAACAAGCTTACTAATTCCATTACTGTAAAATTCTTTTGGCTTCAAAGAACTCACAAATGTCAGTTTTAACCTCTTCCTGTGTTACAAAAACTGTTTCTTCCAAATGATTCTGTAAGCTACGAAACAAATCGTAGTCTGAAGGAGCAAGATCGGGAGAATAAGGTGGATGAGGAATTTTCTCCCAACCAAGTTCTTCGATCTTTTGTGACGTGATTCTTGCTGTGTGGGGTCGTGCATTGTCCTGATGAAACATCACTACTTTTCGATTCACTAGAGCAGGTCTTTTTTTCCTCAAAGTTTGGTTCAAACGCTCTAATTGCTGACAGTATATTTGAGCATTAATTGTTGCATTAGGTGGTAAGAATTCAAAGTGGATTATTCCTTGGCGATCCCACCAGATTGAAAGAAGAACCTCTTGCCCATGAAGTTCCCTTCTCAGCTGTGGCTGGGGTCCTTCCCCTTTACCAAGCCACTGTCTATGAAACTTAACATTTCAATAAAAGATCCATTTTTCGTCGCCAGTTACAAGTCTATCCAAAAAATGTGAAACAAGTTGGCGAGAATGGAGAGAAGAGCAGATGTCAACTCGGGATTTGAGATTGTTTTCAGACAATTCATGAGGCACACATTTTCCAAGTTTAGGAACTTTTCCAAGTTGTTAAAGATGACGATGAACAGTTGTATGGTTTGAACTAAGAACCACTGCCAATTCCTCAACTGATAAAGCAGGATTTTCTTCAAGGGCTGCTTCAAGAAGCTTTCCATCAAACTCAACTGGACGTCAGGTTCGATCTTCATCTTCAAGGGTGAAATCTCCACCTCTGAATTTTGCAAACCATCTTCTGCAAGTTCTTTCATTCACACATTCCTCTCCATAAACTGAGTGAATGTTTCTAGCTGCTTCGGCTGCTGAGTTTCCTTTCTTGAACTCATAAAGCATTATGTGCCTCAAATGATTCTTGGGTACTTCCATGTTAGCAGGGATTTAATCAAACAAAATTTAATTTTATTGTTCTCTGAAATAAAATTTGATCAGTTTAAATGCATCTAAACATAAAAATAATGTTCAGCTCCATTATACATTATAAAATACTCTTTAAATTTCGTTCATTTTAACAAAAAGTTAAAATTCGGACAGAACTTATGGGATGACCTGATATTTAAGAACATGAATAAAGTTCTTAGATTAATGTCTTTGTTTTCTACCATTTGGTTTTAAGTATCGCTAGCTCAGCCTCTTATATGCTCAATTTCTTTATCCTCGATGCTAAATTTGTTATAACTGATCCACATATCGAGGTATTTGAAGTGTTTAGTATTTATTAATTCCACATTTTGAATTTTTTATAATGAATTCAGCTTATGTGCCATCAAGGCTTTCATCCCAATTCCAGATCATAGTTTCTGCTTTGGAAAGGTTTCTTTTGAGTTCTTCATGGAACTCTTGGTAGAGAATGTTGATTTTTTATTGTTCAAGATCATTCTTATCCCAACTATGTCATCAACATAACCCTCATCATCAGTACATTGAAATCAGGAGGGAAATCAGGAACGTTGTTTCTTTATTAATAAATTTATTTGGGATGTTGTAAGGAATGCTTAAATGATCTAAACTCAACTGCAAAGAATAGTTGAAGAAGAGATTAAATAGACTGGGGCTCTCATTTCGTCGTACTTCTGATGAGGACTGAAATGATTTCGTATTAGGATCTTCACCAAACGTTGTGAATCGATATAATTCCTTTATCAGATCTAGACATGTAGTTGAGTCAGAGCTTACAAGACGATTTCTGATGGGTGAGAAATGAAAGCTTCTATTGATTTGGTCATATGCTACTGTGATATCAACATAGAAGGCATACGACATTCTCTTCGATAGGTACCCTATTTCCATGAGTTGTTTAATGACATATATATCACCATTGCACCTCTTACCAGAACGAAAGCCAAATTGGTCGTTAGAAGCTGACTTTTATAGAATAGAGATAACCTGCCTAAAAAAGTTTGTACTTTTACCATAATGGATCCAATTGAGATACCTCTGTATGTGTTAGGGCTTTCAGCACTACCTTTTTGCTTCCATTCCGCATTAATGTATTATGTACATACATACATACATACATACATATATATATATATATATATATATATGAAGAAATATACTCTTAAGGTGTGCTAGATTTATGGGAGAAAGTGCTCAATATCAGAGATAGAGCGTGTGTAAATATAAAAGTGAACATTGAAGTCAATACTTAGAGGTGACAGGCTGTTTCATGCTAGGCGCAATCGTCAGGCCTGTGTCTAGCATGAAACAGCCTGTCGCCTCTAAGTGCTGACTTCAATGTTCACTTATATAAATATATATATATATATATATATATATATATATATATATATATATATATATATATTCCACTGCTTCTGGGCGTGCTTCTGAGTATAGACTTCGTTCATGAAACAGATAAATTTATTTTTGAATTCGAGGAGAGAGTATACCACTTTCAAAAGTTCAACCCCAATATCAAATGATTATTATCTTTTATAGCTTTCTTGACTTCCTCGTCACTAGGTTCATTGTTGTTGTTATTTAGAGACAGACTTCGTTATGCTTGGATTTATATTGGTGTATGTGCTATTTCCTATGACATCTTAAGATTAGTGTGTTCAGGGTTGAAATGTAACTCGAACTGTTTCTGATATTAGGAGATTTCTTCTGCTTTGGTTTTGATTGTATGATATCATGGTTTTTGCTTTTCTCCAAAATTCAATAACTAATCTATGATGTTTAACTTCACTAACTAGGTTTCCGGGAAGATGTTGGTTTCTCAGAGCATTAACTATTTCATGGAGCACGCTAATTAATTGTTTATTTAATCATGAGACACACAAATTAACTTTTTCTTTAAATACTTTACAAATCGGAGATACCAAAATCTAACAAGTAAAAAAAAAAACAACAAAAAAAAAACAATTAAATACCTGGGAAGTGTTTTAACAAAAGACGAATAGTGCGGTACTGAAATCCGAAGGCACAATGGGATACCTAAATATGCATTCCAAAAGCTAAGCAGAGTATTAAGAAACAGGAAAACATCGTTAGAAACAAAGAAAAGACTATTGAACTATTATCTGATATCTGTTCTTGTAGATGACAGTGAATGTTGAACAATATCCTCAAAAATGAAAAAGAGACTTGAAGCAACGGAAATGTGTTTCTACAGAAGGATACTCAGGATATCAAGAACCGAATATGTGAGCAACGACGAAATTCTAGAGAAAATGGAAACAATAAGAAAATTTCTACTTAACATCAGGAAGAGAAAGATGAAATTTCTAGGACACATAATGAGGAAAGAGTGCTTGGAAAATTTAATACTCACAGAACAGATTGAAGGTTAGAAGGGCAGAGGAAAACGACGCATAACATATTTAGTGAGTTTGAGTAAATGGATGGGGGAACAAGATTTGGGAGAAGTAACAAAAAGATAAAATTTATTAAGAGCTACAAAGGAGAGGAAATTGTGGACAGCCAGGATCGAATATGTCTTTAGGGGACATGGCACACGAAGGAGAAGAAATAAATAAAGATTTACGCCCAAGTACGTAAAACGTCCAAGGGCGTAAAATGAGGACCGGCTTTCAGCTAACCAATAAAAGTGCTAGTTCAGAGATTGAATCAGCCAATCAGAGCTCTACATATAAGCCGGTAGATGATTATGACAAGTTTTTTTTTGTTTAGGGTTAATACTTTAGGTTATTTACGGTCGTGGCATTTAGTCTGCTTATTCTACTTATTTATTATTTTTAATTTATTTATATATTCTTTAAAGTGTTTCTCACATGGCCTGTGGCAAAATGCAGGCGGGACATCTCATGGCTTTCTTTCAACATTGGCTTTTCACTCTACCATAAATGACAGATTTGTAGAGTGCACAACTAATAGTCGTCCTGTCGACAGATACTCTTACTTGAGGCGTAGATCTTGGTAGCTTCTACAAAATAACCATGGATCTCTTAGTTGACTAATGCTCTTCTTGCTTAGCCTCTCAGTTTAGGTGAACAGATATGTTTGCGGTTACTGTCATACGGTTTCTATTTTCGGAATTTTTAAGTACTCCGTAAGATGTTCAAAACAGGATATTTTTATAACCTAATCCTGCTTTATACTACTCCACATCTTTAATCCCTGGCCTGTCTGCTGCTCTCATTGGTTTTCACAATACTGTTCGGTGTTGTTCTCTAAAAAACGTTTGAGGCTTTCACAGAACAGGTGTATTTATCTCGTAATTGCAGAATAAAGAATTGTAACCTTTTTTTTTCTTCTTTTACTGAAAAGAAATTGTCACAAATTGGATTTGGTCTGTTTTATTTTGTTTTACGGCATATCAACCTCAATGGGTTATCTAATACCGACAAGATTTTTTAGGATAGGTTCGTATGAACAGAATATGTATTATTTGTGTTGTGGATTCCGGGGATTGAATGCTGCACAAATAAATAAAAAACGCCAGTAATTTAAATAGAAAAATAGGTGTATTAAGCGTAAGAGTACAAACTTGAAATGAAGATTAGTAGTCTAGGAATGCGGGTTAGTAGAAAAGTATATGTACAAATCTCTGTAAGTGAAGCCGTAATTATCTCTCTTTCCGGACTCTCGTATAACTCTGGGTGAACATCCTGTCTCGACGTTTTTCTCACGCTATCTCTCCGTAGTATAAGTATACTTTGGACGAGTCCATCTTGTGTACAAGGGGCGAGCCCCACAATACTTTGTCAGAAATCTGTTTGTAGATTAGGTTTCATCGACGTATTTTTGTATAGAGGGCTTTGGTCGGGAGTCAGATATATTGCTGGTAATTTAAAAAAATGTATTGTTGGTATTTTTACTATAAACATCTATTTTTTATACTTTCATAGTGTTTTGACTCCATTTAGGGGTTAACTATTTGACCATAGCAGGGACCCTAACAGGTGATAGCACCCCGGGTCAGGGTGGTCTTGGAAACAACAGCAATTAAGTGGTGGTTCGTTCACGCTCCTCAAAACTTTCCAATCAGAGACCTTGCGTCCGGATCATAATCTGATGGACTCTAGTTACTAATTATGTATTTTATGAAGGCAATTGGATTTTACTTAGAGGTTTTACAGTAAAAGG
This sequence comes from Acanthosepion pharaonis, assembly GCA_903632075.3. NCBI lineage: Eukaryota > Metazoa > Mollusca > Cephalopoda > Sepiida > Sepiidae > Acanthosepion > Acanthosepion pharaonis. The sequence goes on from CAHIKZ030003422.1 coordinate 97,963, forward strand.
GTGTGTGTGTGAATACATATGTACCCAAAATTTTCAGATTTTTATTTGTAAATAATTTTGAAAACCTTGTATTATCCCCTCACTTGAAGATGCTGCACTGTTTTGGGTTGGTCAGTAACGTAAAACCCCAATAGAATATCTTTAAGTTTGTCGTTGTAATATGACAAAATGTGGAAAAGTTCAAGGGGTGTGAATACTTATGCAAAGCACTGTAAATGCCTTATAACATGTAGCGGATGACTTCTTTTTGTCTGTTTGGCTTCTTTGATGATTTTCAGCTCTGCCTTTTTTAGACGCGATATTGCACATCAGATCGAATTCTGTGGCACCATTTTCAGGTAAGTTAACATGAACAGCCTTAACATGATTCTGTCCAAAGTCTATCTTACCATTGTGTATTGCTTTCCTCTAGGATGAACGATGTAGAGAAAGGTTTCCCCAGTCTTTTTCCCGCTTACTCAATAACCGTTAGGACAATAAAATTTACCTTGCTACCCATATGCACCGTTGTACAACATATATAGATAGTCGAACCAACATTAATTAAACGGTTCATTTTGCTCAGGAACTAATTTTGTCTAAATGCAGATAAATATTTTATTTGTATAGATTATTCAAAACGAGTAAGGTAAGTAATCTCTTATAAATTTACTAACTTAAGTTAATTTACCACCTTTCCCATTACAGATAGGACAGGAAATATATAAATAAATGCACATTGATGATTATTATATGGTTTGATTTGATGACAGTAACTCATAAAGCATTACAAAATGAATAAAAAAAACTCAGGATTCCAAATATAATTATCGACATATTTTACTTCTTTCTCAATCGTGTATTCGACTTTGAAAGAGGACATGTATAATCACCTTTATATTTTAATATTCACAAATTAGAATGGCGCTCAGTTTGTCATAATTGACAATGGTTATATTAGCTCATTCTAGGTGTGCTAGAATTTTATTTATTTTAAATATTTTATTCCAGTAATAGTTCTGTTAAGAGTAAATTTTATTATCTGTCTATATTTCTGAGATGTGGTATTGTGTACACTATTTACATTATTCGGACTATTGTCCTCATCTTTGTCACCATATTTATTACAACGTTTCGGCCGTTGTACGCTCCGGCCTTCTTCAGGTGGTTGGAATGTTGAACTGAACCCTTTATTTCGCTTACTGGAGTAGACTGTTCATGAGGACACATGGCACAGTGGATAAAGGCGTTGATTAGATCCAGTGACAGGACCCAAAGAGTGTGAGTTCAATACCCGGTTAAGGCAGTGGAGAACTTGGAGGGGGGAATTAACAGGAGATAACTGATAACTGACATCCATTAAACATGGCACGTGGAACTAGAACCGTCTACCCCATTTAGCGAAATAAAGGGTTCAGTTCGACATTCCAACCAGCTGAAGAAGGCCTGAGCGTACAACGGCCGAAACGTTGTAATAAATATGGCGATAAAGATGAGGAGAATAGTCCGAATGATGTAAATAGAGTAAATTTTATAGCCGAATTCAGCGTTTTTTCTTTTCCATAACTCCTTAGAATTGATCCCTCGTCTAGTAAGGAGCAAAGTCAGTGAAACACCTGGTTTCAAGAACACCCAAGACTAATATGGACATTGAGAAGCTCAGGAGGAGAAAAGAAAAACCACATCGACTACCTAACTGTCAGTAAGATATCCATGAATGCAGTTTTATACTTAAAAACTTATCCAAGTGCTGACCGTGGAAGCGATCACTAGTTATATGTAAACTACGGAAAATAAAGAGGCCTAAGAGAGCGCCACCTAAATTGCAATAGGACAGACTCTTGAAGAATACGAATCTGAAGGAGAAATATATGGACAGTGTGAAAAGCAGATAAGAAGGACAAAATGAAAATGAAAACAAGAAGTGGGCCACACTAAAAGAAGCTTTAGTGACATCAGAAAACGAGATCATTCCAAAGGAAAATAGACGACGAAGAAGAAAATAATGGATGACAGATGAGATTCTCGACATGAAAAAGAGACGAAAACAATACCAAAGACACAAAACAGAATATAGAAAACTACACAAAGAAATCAGGAACAAATGCAGGCAGGCTAAAGAGGAATGGCTCAACGAAAATGTGCAGAAATAGAAAGAATGGGTATCACAGATAAAGAAGATATGCATAAAAAAATAAGAGAATTAACAGGACGAACGACGTGCTCATCAACAGGATGCATAAAATTCAAGGAAAAAACGATGATATGAGAAAAGAAAAAAATAGTTCAGAGATGGAACGAATATATTGGAGAACACTTCCACGACGATAAAGAACAACCGGCAATACACAAAAATATCGACGAACCGGAAATATTAAAAACCAAAGTAACACTGGCCAAATTGAAGAGAAACACAGCGGCAGGGCTAAACGGAATTGTAATTGAGATGATGGCAGCCTTAGATGATATCAGCATTGACAAGATTACAGAGATAATAAATAAAATCTACAACAGTGGTGATATACCGGAAGACCTAAGCATATCTATTTTCCTGGCACTGTCTAAGAAACCAGGCGCAAACGATTGTGAACCCCATCGGGCAGTCAACCTAACGAGCCATACAACAAAACTCATTCAGAATTCTGATGAATTGAGGGCGCAACAGAATCAGATAGGAGATAGGACAAGAGCAGTGTGGGTTCGCCAAAGACACTGAAACAAGGAATGCGATATTTATGCTCAGAATGTTATCAGAAAGAGCCATGTAAATGCAGATAGACATGTACCTGTGCTCTATATTGCTTATGCAAAGCGTTCGATAAAGTACGCCACAAAGATCTGTTAGAACTGTTTAGCAACCTTGACATATTTAGGAAGGATATGAGAATAATCAAGAACCTATACTGGCAGAAAACCGCCTGCATACGGGTAGAAAATGAGTTCAGTAGATGTACAAAAATAGAAAATGGTGTAAGACAAGGATGTTTTCTCATAGAATTTATTCAATCTATACAGCGAGGCAATTCTGAGAAAATTATATGTCCTACGGGATTTATTATTGGCAGGCACAGTCTTAACAACATATGATATGCAGATGACACAGTGTTAATAGCAGACACAGAAAGAAAACTACAAAAGCTCCTACATAATTTAGTGAAGGAAAGCGAGAAGAAAGGACTAACAATAAACTGCAAGAAAACAGAATGCATAGTTGTTAGCAAAAGGATGAACCCAAAGTGCAAATTACAAATTGGAGATACTAAATTAAAGCAGATAAAGGAATTTAAATACCTGGAAAATGTTCTAAAAGAGGACGGAAAGTGCAAAACTGATAGCGGAAGACGCATTGGGATTTTTTTTTTAAGTGTTTCACCCCTAGCAAGGTTTGGAAGCCACTAGGACGCAAGGGGTTACAGAAGATTTGGAGCAAGATCAGATAGGAGTGATAGAGGAAAGGATGAGGAGAAGGATAGTGGATAGATCAAGGCAACTGGAGATGTCGTTTGACATTACATTTGAATAATTGGAGATTATAGCTCTCAGGGAAACTGGAATAGGGAAGGGAGTTCCACAGGCGAGAGGTGCGAGACATAAAGCTATTGGAGTAGAAGAGACGGCTACATTTAGTAGTTTCGACAGTGAAAGGGGGAGAGCGGGATGCCAGCCTCGTAGGGCTCTTGAAATCGTGAAGTCTGGGAACCAGCGAATACAGCTCCTCGGAGCAATTGCCATGAAAGTATTTGTAAAAAAGACAGAGAGAGACGACAGCGCGTCTGTGAGAGAGCGACTGTAGACGAGATGCCAGAACATGAACAATTATATTGCATATCCGCCTCTGGAGCTTATCAAGAACCCCGAGGCAAACAGAAGGGGCTCCAGACCATATATGGCAGCAATACTCCATGCAAGGGCGAATTGTTGATTTGTAGATCTGAAAGATCGATTCCGGTGAGAAAAATTTCCTGGCGCGTCACAGGGACCCAACTTTCCTTGCGGTGGACGAAGCAATTGACTGGTCAAGGAAGCATTCCAAGAGCTAAGCAGAATATCAAGAGACATAAAATTCTTCGATAAAAATAAAGAAAAGCGTACTGACCTGTTATGTGTTATCTGTTTTTCTATATGGCAGTGAATGCTGGACAATCCACTCAAGAATGAAGAAGAAACTTGAATCAACAGAAATGTGGCTCTAGAGTTTAAACCTGAGGATACTACAGACCGTACATGTGAGCAACGACGAAGTTTTAGAGAAAATGGAAACGAAAAGGAAACTTATACTTAATATCAGGAAGAAACAATTGAAATTTCTGGGTCACATAATGAGGATGGAGGGCTTGGAAAATCTAATGCTCACAGGACATATTGAGGTGTGAGAGGAAAACAGCGCATAACATACTTGAAGACCTTGACTAAATGGATGGCGGAACAGGGTTTAGGAGAGATAACGAAAAGACAAAATTTATTAAGAGCTATCACGAACAGGAAATTGTGGAGAGCCACGATCGCATACGTCTTAAGGGGACATAGTACATAAAGAAGAAATAGAAGTTCGACTATGATCAAAATGATAGGATACAGGGAAGAGGAGATTTATTTGAAAGAGAGTTTTCTAGTGTCATCGGGACATCTTTACTGGCCGTACGAAGAGCAGTTTGACAGCATGAGAAGGAGGAAACTGCCTTATCAGGTCTTCATCTGTCATATAATAATAATAATAATACCAGCCGCCTACTCGTTTCTGAACACATACGTTTGTTATTGCAGTTAGCCAAGGCGCATTTGTGCCTTTTCAACATGCCTAGAACACACCTGTAGTTTATAGTGCAACTATACTTGGCAGATCTTGGTTACAGTTCATGAGAGAGAGGGCATAAATTGGCGTGATCGACAATATGAACAAAGTTAATACATCCAAATTCTCGCTCACGATGATTTGTGACTTAGTACTAGCATAACTGTCTACCCAATTTCTCTCACAAGGCTTGTGTCAACCGGTGATATAGTTTTAGGCATTTTCAAATGATGTCACACGTTGGCATCGCCTCTTAACGGATGCGTAAGAAGTGTGGGTTTGTAAACAGTGACTATTACGGCTAATAATGCAAGACTTTTCGGTAAATCGAATCGAGTTCTCTCAATCACTGTGTGTTTATCTAAAAATAGATACGCTTAAATTCACCTTCATCCCTGCCGTGCGCCAAATGCTTAGTGGTAGAATCCCCGACTGACGCCAGTTCAGTGTCGGGTTTCGATCCTAGCTAGAGGCAACCGGACGTCTAGCTGTCCTGATGAGCTGTGATACAGCGAAACAGTCTGTCTGTGGATGATATATATATATATATATATATATATATATATATATATATATATATATATATATATATATATATATATATATATATATATATATATATATATATATATTCTTTTGATAACGACATCAAATAGCTTTTTTCGTGAATATGAAAGGATCCTATTGACAATAAGTAGATAGAACTTGCCTAAATTATTCATTGAAACATTTTTCAATGAAAACATGCTGCCAATTATACGTCTCTCTCTCTCTCTCTCTCTCTCTCTCTCTCTATATATATATATATATATATATATATATATATATATATGCTTCTGTTTTGTGAGTGTGTCACTTAAAATTAATCAGGATTTATTAAATATGTATAATCAGTATTAAAAAAAACAATTTTCTCGTAACTTCTGATGGTTTTCTGAAGATCATTCGTGAATACTACTGTATCAAGTACACCACAAATTTCGGAAAGCCGTCTGAAACTATGAACAGAATTATATTATCTTTTTTATCAACTTCTGATATCGCCTACCTGTGTGGGTGTGGGTAGCTGTATGCACAAGCTCATAATTGCATGCGCCCAAGTATATATGCTTGTGCCCATAGCTAGGTGTATGCTTGTAGGTTGTTTATATAATGGCCGTCACATTTGGATGCAGATAGACAGCTGTCGTAGGAAATATGTAGAAGCGACAAGAGTTAAAAAGAAACAACTTTTAAAGATAAGTGGTCCGCAAGACGTAGTATGTATACATACCCCGTACAGTTAACGGCCATTTAAACTTAGTACACAGCTGCTGGCCCCACCTAGAGGCGAGATGGGTCGACTTGATTTGCTTCGAGAACGTGCTTGGAGAGAGAACACACACAGACCAATATCCACAATTATTACTCTCATGTGCGCACTCTATCACACACAGATACACACAGATGAAAAGTATGTAAACCCCTATACACTAAATGAAAATTAATCACGCGTGGATATGTTCTCAGAGTTAAACCACCGACACCATTGTTTTAGAAATGTTCAGAAGATAAGTTGATGCAGTATTCTTCTACGTGTCTTGTCCCTTCAAGACATTGTCGATCATAGCTCTTCACAATTTCCTGTCCTTTGTAGCTCTTAATAAATGTTGTCTTTTCTTTATCTATCCTAAACCCTGTTCCGCCATTCATTTGCTCAAACTCCCTAGGTAAGTTATGCGTTGTTTTCCTCTGTCAAATTTTCCAAGCTCTCTTTCTTCTTTATGGGGCCTAGAAATGTCAACTGTCTCTTTCTGATGTTAATTATAAGTGTCCTTTTTTTTCTATTTTCTCTAAAACTTCGTCGTTGTTTCAGTCCATCGTATTTTCGGCATCCTTCTGTAGAACAACATTTCTGTTGCTTCAAGTATCTTCTTCCTCTTTGAGGAGATTGTATTCATATAGGAGAACTGATAATATGTAACAGTTCATTACTCTTTTCTTTGTTTATAACGAATTTTTTTCGGTTTCTTAGTACTTTATTTATCTTTTGGAATGTATCTTTGACTATCCCAATGCAACTGCGGATTTCCATCATCTGTGTTGTAGCATACCTACGGACAATAATGGGTATGTCCCTATTCACATAAATACAGTAGTAAATACTGTATGTCGGTCTGCAGTTGGAGATTCGGACAGGGTTGAAGTCCTTACCAGACCTGATACGACCGACTTTACTGTCACGCTCGGAAATTCCTTTTTGTTCTAAAAACTCCGTTTTAGTTAAGTTCTGATTTATTTTACTTTTTATGTTCTCTTTTGCTAACTGTTATTTGAAAACTTTTTTTGATATTTTCACTTTTTCCTTTCTTTTTCATTTTATTACATTCCCATTTTTATTTTTCCTTTAAATTTTGTATTTATTCTTCTATTATTAGTTTTTGATTTTCACGCTTAAGTCTCCTTTTTAAGTTATTTTTTTCGTTTTTGATTTTCTATACCCCCTCCTAGAGTTTATCTGTTTTATTTTTCCAGGTGTTAATATTTCTGTTGTCGTCCGACTTCATTTTTTCTTTGTTTAGTTATTACGTGTTATTTATTACGTGTTACTTCTTTCTTTGTTTTTTCCTTTTAAATATCTGTTAAGTGTTTTATTTGTTTATTTCTTCCGTTTTCATATTTGTTCAAATTTTTTGTGTTTATTTAGTCTAACTTGTCTGTTTTTATAATTTTATTTTCGTATTTTGTTTATCGGTGAACCTTTATTTTTAAGGCAGCCATATTGAATTTTTTTTATACGTATTGTTTGTTTCGTATTTGTGTTTGTAGCTTGTCCTTTTTACTTTTATATTTAGTTTACAAAAGGTTTATTGTTGTTTAAAGTGTTTTCTCTATATTTTACCTTATTTTGCGTATTTTTTTTGGTCTTTGTTCTTATAACGTTTGTTTTTGGTATTTTCGTTGAACTGCTCTCTATATTAATTTTGTGTATATCCAATTTTTCATTTTCTAACGCTTTTTATTTTGTTTGTGACCAATTGTTCACGTTTTTCTCGTCAAGTCTTTAATCTGTGTGAAAAGTTTTACTGTCTTTTGTTTCTGTTCAATTAAAAAAATAACCCCCATTTTTTAATATGGTCCGTAAAAATATTTTCGACACCAAAAGAAAAAAAGATCCACCCGATAAGGATCATGAAAATAAAAAGGAGTAAGTTATGGAAAAAAACGGTGGTTAACGAGGAAAAAAGCCAACAATATGAGGTTGTTGCTGAGATTTCCGGCGAGAGTATAGTTGCTGGAAAGTCACAAAATACTGAAAATCAGACAAAACACGACGAATCTATGAAGGCCGATAATGGTAAAAATTTACCAAATTCGACAAATCCAGATAAAGAAGACAAATCTAAAGACGAAAATATAGTGGTCGGAGAGACGCCCTTCTGTTGGACGTCTCCACATAAGTGTTTAATCCAAATCACAGAGTTTCTCGAGGAAGCGCAAAATTTGTCGCTCCACAAAAGACACCGTCATTAAATCACTAATTTCTCTGGGGAGGGTGATCAAAGGAAAGGGATTTTTTATGTGGGACGTACTGCTACCCCCGCCTGCCGACTGTGAAGAAGCATCCAGTCGTGATCTCATAACCAAAGACCTTATTCTGCGCACAGAATATGAAGGAAGGCGGATGACCATGTATCAGTATTTGAGATTCCTCCTTAGATCTTCGGGGAGCACTTGGCCGCTTATCTGTGCCAATTTGGTCAGATACTCTGTGCTTCCTCTGACGATTTGACCGGGGGATGGAGTTTTGAAATCATGATAGACCGGAAAGCCCTCATCTCCATCCCCAACTGTCTGGATGTAGCGGGCCAGAAGATGCCAGTTATATTCACCGACATGCTGGAAATGTGGACAGATTGGTCACCTGTCCTCTTCCTGCACAGAGAAGAAGGCTTCTGAGATTCTGGCCCCACTGTCGACCAATATCCACCTGCGACCGAATCTGTTGCATCCGTCTCGCCTGTAATGGGCATGCCAGCGACCGGGACCGGTATAATTAGACCCCCGGTTGTGTCTGTCTCTCAGCCCCCATTCCGCGAAAAGCCTTTGCCCGCTGCTAGTGCGGTTGCAGAGGAGGAAGAGGGGGAATGGCAGGTCGTTGGTAAGGTCAAATTTTCCCTATCGGGCAAAGTGGGACCTCGTCCAACTGAAGTCCCCACGGCTAGAGACACGCACAACACCACTCCCTCTACCAGTACTAATGGCGATTCTTCGACCACCTGCTCGGACAAACTAGGCGTTGTCTCGTAGAGCATTATATCAAGTGTTAGTCAGGGGGTCCGTTCGTGATGATCTGATTGACGAGCTTAGTCGTACGAAGTAGGAGGCTCGCTCAATATGGTGTTGGGCGCCCGGGTTGGAATGCCTCAATAACGATGAAGCATCACTCACCTGGCTGATGATTCGTAGGGCCCTCTGGATCGCCAAAAAACTTCGTTCGGTGAGCCTCGATAAATCTCCAAACTGCCGACGCTGTAGTGGGGAAGTCGAGACCTTGGGTCACGCCTTCTTTCATTGCATGGTGATAGCGCCGTTGTGCAATTTTGTTGAAGGCCTCATGGTCCGCATGCTGCGTGGAAAGTTCTTTGTCCTTGAGGCCAGTTCTGTTTGTAGCAGTGCCATGCCGCCGATGACGAAGGCTGAACACTATATGTTCTTGTGCTTACTAGGTGTTATGAGAGTCGTGATTTGGACGACACGTCAGAAGGAATTCTATGAAGGCGAGAAGTTCACTTCTTCCAAACTGATCTTGTTCTTTAAGCATCTGCTTAAAGTTAAGATTAGAATGGAAAGGCAGCGACTCACTTCATCAGAATTTGGCAAAAGGTGGGCGAATCTTGCGCGTTTGTGTCGAGTAAAAGGGACTGACCTAGAATGGCATTTTGCATCAGGATTTTGTTCTTTCTGGGTTGAACTTTGACAACCCATCCCGAAATTAGGATAGTTTAGGTTTTGTTTTGAATCCTTAGTTTTCTTTTTTTCCAGTTAACTTAGCTAGGGTGTGTATGCGCATTGGCCCCTTTTATTTCTGTTCCTAAATAAAAATTATTTAGTTTAATTCCCCATTCCCTCCCTTGTTAGGTGGTCAGTGATGTCAGTTCTCTGGTGGATGAGGGACGCCTTTCGGTTTTGTGTATGTGTTTTTCGTATTTGTTGTTGTGCCTGATTGAGTGCGTGTCAGTGTGAGTGCTTGGGATGGATGAATGTTTTTTATATTATTATGGTCCCGCATTAATTTCATCCAGTTAACTGATGTTTCCGCCACATTTAAGAATTGTGGGGGTTTTGTTACTAACATTATTTTGTTTAATTTCATGTAAATAATTTATATTCATATTGTAAACTTTCATTGGGGCTAGTTTTTAAATTGTTGTTTTATCACCCCCCCGCCACAAAAACAATGAATTGTACATATGAGGTATATTTAGGACTTCCATAGAGACAAGGAGGTATTATGGTGGATGTAGTAAGAAAGGTAAATAAGAATGCGTTGTTTTGGTGTTAGGAATATCGTTTGTATGTCCGGGTCAGTGCTTGTGGTTAGCTAAGTTTAAAATAAAGACAGATGAAGGCCGTCCTCTTTGGACACCCACTCTCATTTTTGGCCATGTGCCACATTTTGTATTTTATTACAAATAAATATTGCAGTTGGAGATTCGTCTCCAGCTGTGCTGGTCAGACTCTCTACCTCCGGGCAGAGAGGATCCCCAGACGAGGCTATGTCGAAAGGCAGAATCTCGTCTCGAAACAGCTACTCGACCCCGTTTTATACGGGGTCTACGGGGATTTTTTGGCCGAGTCTACGGGCTCGGATACCACACATTAAAATTGGCCTTGTGCCATATCTGACAGCGTGAGGCGGTTGGTAGATATCCTGATGTTGGAGATTCGTTGTGGAATTCAATTGACTCACTTCTAGCAGTTGACTACTTCTACGCGCCGCTGGCGAATCCTATATGTGTTGTTCTTGTCCTATGTATTATCGTTCCTTCGTGTGATTCTATTCAGTAACATTCCCTAGGTTACAACAATCTGTTAAAACACTTTCCAAATGTTTAAATTGTTGTACTTGCTTGATTTTGGTATTTCCAATTTGTAATTTACAAGATGGGCTGTCCCTTTTGCTAACAACCATTCATTCCGTCTTCTTGTAATTGATGTTTAGTCCTTTCTTTTCGATTTCCTTCATTATTTTCTGTAGGAATTCTTTTAGTTTCTTTTCTGTGTCTTCTATCAATACTGCGTTATCGGTATATCTTATGTTGCTAAGATTGTGGCCGCCAATAATGAATCATGATAAGACTTCTAATTCTCTCAGAACCGCCTCACTGTATAAGGTGAATAAAACTTGTGAGAAGATATATCCTTGTCTTACGACCCTTTCTATTTTTATATATTTACTGAATTCCTTTTTCTATCTGGTATATGGACCATAAGTAACTGAAAAACCGGTGTGTCGAACTATATATAAAAATGATAACAGACGTTATGAATTTTTATTGTAGTGTCGAATAACTATGAGATGCCATATTTTAGAAAGATATGAATATTTACGAAATACCATATTTAAGGAAGAAATTGAATACGCTTTAGTGAATTTGACTTATCTTGCAAGAACCAGAATTGAGTCCTTAGAATTTAAAGTGTTTTTTAATTAGTCAGATTCATGCGAACATGAAAATAAAAAAAATATTGCCACGCCCCGTTAGACAAAGATCTGTTTACACAATCCTTGCGATCAGTGTGAGTGGGTCGGGGATGACTACCTCTTTGTTATAATTATACATTATCACATTGTGGGTTTGGTCCAATCGTATGATATCACTGTAGTTCAGAAGGTTAAACAAAAAAAAAATCAATCACAAAATAATAAGAGTGTGTGTGTGTGTGTGTGTGTGTGTGTGTGTGAGGGAGAGAGAGAGAGAAATTTTAAAATCATATCAGGAGATGTTTGCATTAAATTATTTAACTTTTATAATACTCTTATAAGCTCGTAGTTTTTGTTTAATAATATTCTAAGGAAAACACTGCAATAAAAGATTAGTGAAGAAAAGGTTTAATCACATGAAGGGCATAGATTAACAGTACAATAATAGCGAATATCGTGGTTCAATGTGGCAATGCGTACAATTTAACGCTACGTCTTGCGACCACTTTGCGCCCATCTTCCTATGAGCAGACGTTCCTACTCATAGTGAGTGGATAAGTCTATATTCAAAAATTAGTGTAGAGGAGGTCGATCGTCTTTTAATACATTAACCAAGATACTTGTAAAATTAGCAGAGAGATATTTTCAGGATTTGTATTCTAAGAATGCAGGTAATCTCTAGAAAGGATTTCAAAAACCTCTGCATTATCATGTAGTATAAATAATGGTCGTCTCTGGGGGATAAAGTAAAACTTCTCAATTACCCAGCATCCTCTGCTTTATACTTGTCAATAACATGTTTGTTGCCTTATGGATAAAAACATTTATTTTATACGAAAAATATTTATTTTTCAATATCCTTTCTTGCTAATGCATTTAACATAACGGTTCTTCATTACTTACAGTGAACATAACATTATACAGTGAAAATTTCAAATCAAAATTGAGTTAATTGTATCAGGCAACTAGCTTATTGATTCACGTTGTCACTGCATTTAACCAACTATCCCCACTTTATCAGAGAGATTGAAACATTATACAGTGAAAATTTCATATAAAAATTGAACAAATAATTGTATCAGGCTACGAGTTTATTGATCCACCTAGACAATACCCTTAACCAACTTTTTCCACTTCATCAGCAAGATCGAAATATTATACAGTGAAAATTTCAGATCACATTTGAAGTAATAATTGTATCAAGCTACGAACTTATTGATTCTCCTTCGTACACACACTCAATTCTGCCTCGTGTAAATAATTGCGCATTGAAGCTAAAAATGCACACTGGTTGTTAATGAACTTTAATTTTATTTGAAAATATCTGTTTTCTTGAAAAAATCGTTCTTGAAAATCATCATTTTTTTACGATGATATTCACTCTGTACAGACCCCAAGAGTAATTTGAGATGGAAGGTTACAGAGTAAGAGTCACAGTTTATGAAGATATATAGGGGAGATTGACTTGAACAGATCAAGATTCTAGTGACCGTGGAAGCATCCTCTTACGAGTCGGTCCCACAAAGCAAGTGTTCATGGGAAGAAGCTGCTCAAATGGAACTTACATCTCACCAATGAAATACGAAGAGAGTGAGTGTGGTTTGCTACAATGTGCGTGACATGGTAGGTATTAGCCGTAAAGGTTAGAACTGGTGGAACTAAGGAATGTAGCTTGTCTGAACATTTTCCATGGAAATAGCGATAGAGCAGTGAGAGGCTTGCGACGTTTCCACTGTAGGAAAGGAGTGTAAAATAATTCATCACCCACAAGGATGCGGAGACTTTTTGGATTTTATCGACTGGAAATTGAAATCTACGGAACTCCTGCTCGTATATGCCAGCAGTACTCCATTTACTTTGTAAATTAGGCTATCAGGAGGAGTCAGGTACTTATTGGAGCGGTATAGAGAACCGACCAATTCTTAGAGTATCTTTAGCAATGTATCTGAGTTTTTCTTGAAGTCTGGGTTGAGTTTAAGTTCCAATAAACGCTCAAGGTATGTGTGTTCTTCCTGATAGAACATCCGTTCATCGCGATAGATGAAAATTCAGGGTCTGTTCGGTGATCATAGAACATCACTAGTTTATGAATGTGAATGATTGGTAAATTTGACTACTTCTTCTACGCGATTGGTAAGTTTGATTACCACTTCTACGCGATTGGTAAGTGTGACTACTGCTTCTACGCGATTGGTAAGTTTGACTACTTCTACGTGATTGGTAAGTTTGACTACTTCTTCTACACGATTGGTAAGTTTGACTACTTCTACGTGATTGGTAAGTTTGACTACTTCTTCTACGCGATTGGTAAGTTTGACTACTTCTACGCGTTTTGGGAAAACTTAAATCGAAAGATTATGCAGTCGAGCTGCTACTGTTGTATTTACGAAGATAACTTTGTTTCGTGTTGTTCACCTGTTCATTCGATTGATCTGTTTTCTACGGTTTATTAAAATCTGACTAAGGTGGGAAATGCACAATGAAGTCAATAAAGGAATAAGTCTTCAGAAGCTGGTCAGTGGGTATCGATTTTACCATCGTATGCAAATTAACTGAAGGAAAAAATGTCGATATTGTGCTACAGACAAAGTTCTTAATGTAGAACCAACATCGACAAACATTTTCCACAATTTAAACCAATTTTTTCTTTTTTTCGTTACTTGAGAAGAAGATGTTGCCAGACTTAGACGATCCTAATCTGTCATAGCAATGACCCACCTGTCACAAATGCTGCAATTTGGCTTCATTATTGTGCCAGCTGTCGAGAATATGAGTTTCATGCCCGTCGTCTACTGAGACCGTCGCCATTTTGTGCGATCGTGTCTTGAATCTGTCTTTGGACTTGACTAACTTAACATTGCGAAAAATTGTTCCTTTTTTCTATATTATACAAACGTTCAAAACGATAGCCAATAAGTCATATAACTAGAGTCTGTAAAGAAAATGCGTCATTGTCATAATTGACATTGTAGAGAAAATACGAACAAGATAATTATTCGCTAAACAAGCAATCGACCCCACGTTGTGTTTCTTTTTCTTTTTTTTTTTTAAGATGGCTTGTCTGTGTTAGCCTAAGCTGCTAAGCTCGGGGTATGCTCACAAGGGGATGAAGTCGGGGAAAGATTCACTTGGACACACTGAAAATAGCAACAGCCAATGTGGGAGAATCCACTTTTATTTTTTCAACAGCAGTCCCGGTGGCGTGTCGGTGCTATGTGGCTCGGCGTGGAAACCGACAAACACTCTGTACCAACCTGACGACACTTTCTGTGCAGACAAAGAACACTCTTCTTCCCCCAAGTCTTATATCTGTGGTCGCACTACGAAACAATGGAGCATCTGATCTTTGTACCAGCTGCATGCGTGTAGCTTAAAATAGACAACAGTATTATTTACTCAACACTACTTAAATGAAGTAGATGACCGAATGACAATAGTTTCATTTATCCGACCCAGTAAAACAGTTTCAATTTCTTAATCATGTCCAGATGAGAAAAAATTATAAAACGATACTTAAATGTGATCAGAAATCATATCAATGTAAATGTTTCGATCTGTAATATTAGAATGGGAATGACGCACTTGGTAGGCACAGGAAATATTCCTGATCTGTCCTGCACTATAAATACATTTAATAAACAATGATGGGTTCAGCAATCTGTAAAGACAGCAGCGTCCAGACACGCGCGCACATATAGAAGTATTATAGAAACGAATGATAGAATTTTCAGCAACCAATTCATATTTTTTGGAGAGAGAGAGAGAGATATATATATATATATATATATATATATATATATATATAGATATAGAGATAGAGAGATAGAGAGAGAGATAGATAGATAGAGATAGAGATAGAGAGAGATAGAGAGAGAGAGAGATAGAGAGAGAGATAGATAGAGAGAGAGAGAGATAGAGAGAGAGAGAGATAGAGATAGATAGATAGAGAGAGAGAGAGATAGAGAGAGAGAGAGAGAGAGAGAGAGAGAGAGAGAGAGATATGGATGTAAACCACAGTAATAACTATCCCAGGAAATAATTCTGATTCCTCTGTCCACCAATAAAGCATTACATTATTACTCAAGATCAACACGATTTAATATAAAACTGATATAACGATGTTGTTTAAAAGTATAATATCCTGATGATTACAATGATTATTATAATCAAATTTTTGTCTAGTTGCGTGGCACACCAAAAGAGTCACATCGTAGCGTAAAATTTGTTAGCACAATGTCGTTAAGTAATTTCAGGTAAATGGGTTCCCGAGTAATTTTTCAGTATGCATAATTGACGAAAATGTCTAAGGAAGATAACTCCTGATCTAATAACTGCTAATTACATAATTGTTTCCAGGAGTTTTCTTAAAGAAAAAATAAGAATAATGAACTGGGAAGATTCCTTCAACTGTCTGTATTCTTCTCTATCTTCCATAATGGCATACCAGGGACGATACTACAAGAGTAAATATTGATAATAAAATATCTTACAAGATTTATCAATTCCAAACAATTATAAGTAAATAATAAAAATTATAATAATATTAATAAATAATAAGACGTACTGTGGCTTCCCTCTGTCTTTTCTACATGTATTTTCATGGCAACTGCTCTGATGAGCTACTTTCATTGGTTCCCAAACTGTATAAATGTAAGCGTGCTAGTAGGATGGCATCTCGGTCCCACCCTTTCACTGTCGAAACGATTAAATTTAGCCATCTTTTCTACTTCAACAGCTTCTTATCTCGCACCTCCTGTCAGTGGAACTCCTTTCCTATCACTTGCTTCCCTGATAGCTGTAATCTTCAAATATTCAAATGTAATGTCAATTGACATCTTCTGATGCCTTGACATTGATCCCTGTTCTTATCTTTATCCTTTTCCCAAACAATCCTCTTTACTCTTACTCTTACTCTCTGTAACCCCTTGCGTGCCAGTGGCACTCCCGCCTTGCTTGGGGTGATTTGCTTAAACAAAGTAATTATACAGTTTTTTTATCATTTTCAAATAATTATCATAACATACTAAAAGGAAGTTGATTTGAAATGGATCATAGACCACCGAATGCATCGTGTAAGTGAGAATGGAAAAACAACAGTTATTGCATGCTAAACAAAAACTGGTGAACTACAAACATGTTACTTCGGGCTTACATTTAGCAATGGACATGTACTGGCCGTATTTGGTAATTAAGAACATGTCTACCTTTCAGCAACCTTTAAACTGTTGACAATTGCACTTACACGTTATTTACGATAGCGCAACAAAACCCCTTGAAAATGGTTAATAGATTAACAATATGCGTTTGAGACGAACAACATTAATTAAACTAATTATTTAAACAAGAAATAAATAAAAAATGGAATACACCTATATTTTCAAAAACTTTAGAATGTTCAAGGAAAATTAGCCTAAGAATAAGTACTGTCTTTGAAATCGGAAATAACATTGTTACAATATCTACACTCAAAGCTGAAAGATAGAAAAAAAGAAGGAAATGGAATAGTGAGAGAGTGAAGGAGACAATAAAATTAACAAAAGAAATAACCACGATATTCTATACATGTGCACATACACACA